>DWKL01004119.1:0-10865 GCA_018249415.1 Phareas burnsi
AAAAGACGAAAGCTTTTGATTTGTCAACAATTGAAGCTAGCAAGCAGCGTGCAAAGTGAGCGAGATGATACAGTATCGAACTAACAACTTTCAACTTGGGAAACAAGGTCGTGTTATACGGTTATTATGCTATAGTTGAAAACGAGCCAAAACGGAATCAAACGTAACAGTTTTGTATGTAATTTCACACGCCATCCTCATATATAAAGTTATATTACTGCACATTTTAAGTTCAAATGTTTTTTACAAGATCTTTATCTTCTTTTATAACCAATAGATGCAAGAGATTATTGATGGACATGGCATCACAACTGTAGGTTGCCCGAACTGCTTTAATTTGGTGGTAACGGTAAATGGTCTAGTCGCTCCTCAGGCGATAATTGATCTGCCAATAGGGTGCAGAGAAGTTGGGAAAAAAGATTATTGCAAAAATGGATAATTAAAAATGAATATTCACAAATGTGGGTGGGTATATCAACTTGAATATCCGAGCGCAACTGGCAAAATCAATGAAATGGATTTTAATCCGTCTACAATTCGTTTTCCTGATTGCGAGTCACTAGACTTTATAGCTCAAAATAAAATCAATCCGATTTGCATACACAGAGCTAGCGATGTCAAAAATAACAAAGAATAATTTGAAAAAAGTAACAGCGAATAGTCATTTGTTATGAAGCGTTTGAATTTGGTATATTGAACGGCTTACTCGCATATAAAATAATACATTTATAATTTCTATCTATTTAACCATGTTATTTCCATGTAACCCATGCCAGTAACTTTTGTATTTTCAGTGCTTTAAAGGTGTTTTGTTTGAAGGATGTCGTGATGCATATATTAATATGTTCGTATTATACATTTTCATAATCCATAAGTACCAAACGCAGCCCGTCTGGTGGCAAGTGAGCACTGTCGCTCATAGACATCTGTAATCAACCCTTGATAGGATTCAAGTCCTACCTACGGTCGATCTTTGATGCGTTGCTATCCCTGAGAACTAAATTGGAAGCCTGGGGTAGTATCTCTCCCATAATACACCCTTTAAACCAGGATACAGCAGCGTTTAGCGCTTGCAAATGGATTACTAGTAAATTCTTTTGCTTATTTTACGTCTATTACAAGTGAAAAAGAGAACAATTATTGCTGTGAAAGGCGAGGAAAATTTTCATAGGCCTCGCGTAGACATGACTCATTATATGAATAATAATTTATGTATACGTGAATGCCGAATACCGGTTATTCAGGTCTGTAGACTAAAGTCTAGACGCGAATAGAAGGTCACTCTAGACGGCGGAGTCTCATTCGGCGATTTAAATAATTATCACCTTACAGACGCTGTTTTTTTTTATATACGTAAATTTGATAAGTATTCGTAGATGTAATAAATATAAAGTCTACGCATTTAATTTAAATAAAAATTAAGAAATTATACTTCATGTATGGAGGTATAATCAAGAAATTATAATTATACTTTACGTATTATGGACGTATTCGATAGGTCGTATAACTATTGGCAGTTGGCATTGGTGGCAGTTCTATTGAGGTACCACCGCTGCACTCACAATCCGCCGTGAAGCAATTCCTGTATTTAGGTTGAAGAGATGTGGTTGTTGGGTACACCCACAGGAAAGCGATCATCAGTCTTCAGGAACATCGTCGCATCTATATTCGACTTTAGATAGGGCTTCCGTCATGTGTAGATGTGGGAATCCGTGGGCTGCAGTGACCATTTAACATTAGGTGGCTTACGCTCGTTTGCTACTCTTCAAACATAATAATAATAAATCAATGGACATACAATCCAGTCATCCGCTCCCGTGTCAAGTGGGTGCTGTTGAAAGTATAATAGTTATTATGCATCTTACCAAGGTTTTCATACCAGGCAACATATACAACGCTGGTAGTAGAAGGCCAAGAACCACAATACATTCCACCATCTTTAAATTATTTATAACATTTTATTTATAACTGATTTTGCAATTTCAAGTTTTTCAAACGGTAGAACGAGTCGAACATAATCACATGCGATTGCCAGACACAGACATGCATTTGCATTTTAAATTAGCACTATTTTCAAGGTTTTTATTTCGTAAAAAATAGGTTTTAGCAAGTTTAAATAAAATTTGTCATATATTCTTTATATATCGTTATCCTTATTACTCTGCCTCTCCAGCCCCCCAGCCTTCAGCCCCAGCCAAGCCGACCGAGTAATTTCTCTGAATCATCCTTGTTCAGATCGAGCCCGTACAGTGGATCCATTGATTAAATACCAGTCCATTTTAAAGGTAACGCTTCGTAGTTCGTTTTTGCAGCACCACCGTCACGCCCGTTTCTGCAATATAACTAGTATTAAACACTGCTGTATTCTGGTTTAAAAGGTTTAATCAGGAGGAGAACTTAGTCTGTAGGTGTATAAATACATTCACGCTCGTCTTCAGGTAGGACTGCACTGGGCTGCATGATCACTTGCTACTGTTATGCTGTAAAAAAATATCCGAATGTTACGCAGCCATGACATTCGATTTCCGAGTAGGCGTCTTCATTTGTTATGATTTTCGTCTTGGTAAAATTAGGTCAAAGTCATCATCATTATCATCAATCATTACTATCCCGTTGCTGGACACGGGTCTTCTTTCAGAATGAGAAAAGTTAGATCATAGTCCAATACGCTAGCTACGTGTGGATTCATATATTTTTGAGAATGTCACAGAGAACTTTTAGGCATGTAGGTTTCCTCATAAAGTTTTTTCTTTACTGTTAAAATAGGTGATAATTATTTTTAGTAAGCATTTAATTTCAATAAATTCGTAGGTATGTGCGGGATTCGAACCCTAGACCACCCACGTCAGGGAACTAAATATTACCTAATATTCCTAAGCTATCAATGCGTAAATGAAAACAGCGATTAGATTATATTTCAGACGAGAAACGGTACGCGTATCCGCTGGCGTGCACTCCGTGGACCCCTCTTCGAGTTTAACGTATGGATTGTTGGTAATATCGTGAGTTTAAATATAACGTAATATACCTAAGGTCATTTATTTTTGCAAGAAACTGAGTTCAGTTATGACCAAGACTAACCAGTAATTCTAGACAAAAAATTAAATATTAGTTTTATATTTGGTTGTAGCACAAAAAGGCATATGAATACCGAAAATAGCAGTTATTTTTAAATCATCCTTTAAATGACTTCTTATCCGTATTTTTCGACTTTCGTTACGTAGGTAAAATAACAAACAATATCAAATGAAGGAATTTAAAACAGTAAACTATAGGTAACTAAAAATCTTAGACAATAATTGTCGTTGAACATATACTCTATCTAAAAATATTTTTGTATATTTCGTCCATAATTCTCAATTTACTTCTGTATTTACCTTTTTATGTACCTAAATAAAATTATTACGTCGTTTATATAGTTAGTACGGAAATGTAATTATGCATGCTATGACTTTATTAATTTATTAGAGCCACATTGTACCTTAGCAATGACTATTCAAGCTTATCTCTTTAAAAACACGTTCTGATTATAATCTGAGTAATAATTTATAACATTTAAACTATCAATTTCTCTGCTACTGCCGTTAAGAAATATCATTTGTTTAATTCCAAAATTGTGTTCATTTTTAAATATAAATATAGTATTAACATAAAGAAATGTCGATCCAGTCGACATAGTGTAGGTGTCAATATCTGTAGCAAAAAAATAATTACGGACTTAAACATTTAATGGGGCCATTACGTGTTCGATTAGCAGGCGTGAGTTTAAATTTAGATCAAATATTTTAGGTATTTTAATGTTAATAAAGTTCACAATGGCATATGTAATTTTTGTATATGTGTGGTATTTTTAATTGTAGCCAGTTAAATAAAATGCCCTTAGCATTGTATTTAAAATTGTAAATTAACTATTAGAGCTATTAAAATTTATTTCCTTATATATAACGAGTTTTTCAAAGACAATTTTTCTTATAACATTGTTTACCAGTTTATTACAGTTTTACACTTAAAAAATATCTTCAAAATCCAAAATATACATTAATATTTTTTTGACAAATAGTCTGGGGAGTAAGAAAAAAAAAAAAAATATAAAAATTTTAATACGTTACATATAATTTTTTTATGTTTTACACATTAGAATACTATTAAAATAGTGCTTTTACATGTTACAACAAATGTTTTTAAAAATAAAAACATATCTAATTTTTAATATTTTTTATATTTTCTCTATAAATGTCAGATTACATAATGAAAAGATTAAGTCTCATCACTTTAAATATAAATGTTTTTAGTTTTCTTTTATTACTTAAACAATTGACAAAAGATGGAAGTTAAACCGTCAGTCAGCAAATACTTATTCATTGAGAATCTCTGATAAAATAGTTCGCTCAGATGTCTAGATGAAGTTTATGTTTCATTAGAGCTTTACTGTAATAACATGGTGGGTCGATGGATTTAATATCCGCTAGAATTTCGTTGATCGCCGGCGGCTAGTGGTGGGACTCCGTGTAAACATGGGCACGTTAAGCGCCGGACCACGCCGAGCCTCGTGGCTAGTGTTGGGGGGCGAGTGTTGGGCCACTAGGATTCTAGTTGCAACAAATTTAAAATGTATGCGTCTTGAATAAACAAAATGGGACGTCGTTTCATAAGTTACAGCGTTGTTCTTCCGTAGGTGGATATGCAGGGATTATTCGGGTTTCAAGGATACCCTCTTTGCCTGCGTAAGGTCACAGTGTGGTTTGTACCACCTGGATTATTATTAAGTCTAAATAGCTCACGTAATATTCTAATTCATTTACGTAAAAAATAGTGACGAAGTTACCTAAGATATTATATTTGAGGTTGAGTAAGTAGGTCCATTAAAATCTTATACTTTAAAAGAACAATACTTGTTTTTGTAACGCCATCTAAGGCCACCTCGTAGAGTAATAATTTATAAAATTAGCATGACATGACGTTATATTTCGTGATATATCATTTTGGCATTAGCCTTAATAGATGGCGTTAGCGTGGTTATAATAAAAGGCATATTAAGTGAAACCTGCCTAATAATAATACAATATATCTAAGTCATCTATACACTATACATACATTTACCAGTACATAGAGTTACATTACGTGAGTCACGAAACTTAGTGGGCTTAATGACGAATTAAATGCACACATTTATGACAAATGGAATAAAGTTGCAAAGAATAATAATATTGGATAATAAAGCTTATTTTACTATGTTTTTAATTTAGTTTATGGATCTCTCAATGATTAAATTGACCACATAATATTTAGGAATATGATGTTATGTGATTCCGTTATGTCGTTTTGCAGTGGTGTTTATTTGTAGTTAAAGAAGTTGTAAAATAAAAATCTGTGAGTCAGTACTCTATAGTAGATAGTGATACCTGTAGTGTCGGGTAATAGATTTCGACTTACTGATTACTAGTCAACCGCTTCGAATTTCGTTCTAATATTACGGAGCCATGTTGGCTAGGAAGGTTTACAATCTACGTCTGTCATAAGTTGTAATAGTAGCAACATGACAAAATCGAATTTACTAAATATATAACAGATATAACTGTTATATATTTAGTAAAGTTGATTGAAGCATAATCATCTGGTTGGGATTAGTTCGCTTGCTTATTTTTTTCTTAAGCCAATAATATTTATTGGATGTAACAGGAGCCTAGGCACTCCTTGTAAAGCTAGTACCTATGCGTGGAGTTCCTGCCGAAATATGTTCAAACGTTTTCATAATTAACTCGTAATGGGCAAGTAGATAGTAAAGTAACAAATAATAAATAAAAGAAACCGGTTTTGATATTTTGGTAATAACATCATATCAAGTTAGCCCAATACTCAACATCAAGCGGGATATCATGCCTGTTTAATTTCTATTATGAGAAAAATAACAGCGAAGATACTCGTGTGTTTAGTGGCCTGACGCGCGGCATGAAGCGCGTGCACCGTTTTCAGTCAAAAACAACGCCATACCACGACTACGATAGTGTAGCCGCAGCCTAACCGCCGTACAGTCTAGTGCCCAGCATACGGGACCCATAGAGACGAAAACTAAAGCACAATAAGAAAAACTATCGAAACAATGTTGTTATCGGAATTCCGACGTGAAATAATAATACAACTCCTATCTAAATAACATTGTAACACTAACCAATAAGATAAATATTGCCAATTCCATGTTACAACAACGACACACATCATAATATTATAATGACCCTAAGACTTAAAATGAACCTAACAAGATGTTATTTTAAGACATGTCTATATAAAAGTCATGAAAATAACTTGAGAATTAAATTTTCAAATGCTACCAAAGAAAATAATTCTAGGTCACGACTTTAAATGGTCAGTTTCCTTGGTCACTTTAAAAAAAATGTCGAAATATTTTATGTAGATATAGGAGTGTCTTAACAATAGAAATCATATCACATCTATATGTATATTATGTATATCTATGCTGATACTTTCATTTAATTTTTGTGCTAAAGGTTTAATACACAATACACTGAATTACAATGGCTCCTCTGAACATTTCGAAGACGGTCGACGATTAAATGATAGATATTTTTTCACAGTACTTACTCACTAAAATAAGTCCAAAAAATCATTGGTCACAAGCTGATTCATTGGAATATTATTTGGTTTATTGAACATTTTTTCTTCGTCTGTTGTCATTGATGAACTCTTTTGATGCATTGTCGCTACTTCCGATATTAATTTAAAAATTGTTCGCATTTACGGTTAACATTAGTAATATAATAGAGAAAAAATATATTGGCGAGACATTAGAAAGTTCTTATCTGTGCAACTTTTTCTGGTGGGTGGTAGTGAATCCGGTTCTGCAACATGCTAATTTGTAGTACAGTTAGGCGTTATAAAAATTTAAGTGGCAGGTCACTGGTTTATGCATATTGTTGTACCCGACACAGGAGACGGAGGCGGCGAAAATTACTGGACCGACAGTCCAATATAAGGTTTTAATTTTATAGACTTAGGTGTGGTTAAGTTAACTGTAAGATGGAATTGCCGATTCGATTCAAGTATTTGAAAAAAAATCAGGCATTTCTTTAACTGAATAAGTTTGCTCAGATACTGCAATAAAATCTAGGTAGATAGCGGTGCACATACTACATAACAATACGTACCTATTCAGCGCCATTTGAATGTGTAATTTTATAAATAAATTTTCAACTAAATACTAAACTACATCATGGTGATCCTTGAATGTCTTAATATAATAAAATAGTTGTATTAGATTTTATTGCTATTAGAGTAGAGTAAGGTAACGCATGTAAAATATTTTCAACGACAGATATGATTAACTAGAATTCTTTTTATTAAGTTGTCTACGCATAATTCAATGTTTATGGCTGCATGTGGTTCAACTTTCACTACTTAAATTCGGAATGTTTACATTCGCGTTTTGCATACTTCTGCAGTTTATGTTGTTAAAATAAAGCTACTTTTTAATTTTGGTTGTGTCAGCTCACTTTTGATTAATATATAATTTAAACGAAATAACTATATTATATATATCTCCAAATATTAAGTTTAAAAACAGACTTACTTGCTCTACTTGATAGTCAAACTGGAATTGCGCCAGGAAGGCGAAATCAGCAAGCGACGTCGCGCGGCAAACGCAGTCCATTTCATGAATTAGTTTCTAAAATAGTAAAAGGAGTCCTAAAAAGTTTCATGCTCATGGCTCGATAAATAACAAGTGTTTATTTTTTGATTGTATTCGTTTTCGACTAGTAAATAAAAGTTTGCAACAATGAGTGTTACGCTTGGTCTGCTAGTCATAATCGATCGCCTGATGCGTGTCAAATCGCGGATCGGTGTGCAACTGCATAGTGTTTTTGTTCTACCGTGGTGGGGGCGTGGCGGGAAAAGTTGCACATTATTTACGACGGCCACGAACCCGATGCGGCGATAAGGCGCGTCGCAGACGCCGCGTCACGATCTCACTATCTCCCGATGCCGATATTGAGACTGTAATAATAGTATTAAACATCCTCATCGCACATTCGGTGGGCGAGAAAGGCTGCCTTGGAATAGCGTAAATTTTAGGATTGTTCGATTAAGCAAAACCTTCACAAGATTTAATCTTTACGCGTGCCACCGGGCTATATTCAGCATCCGGATTTCAAATCTTCTGATTTTAAGTCATTTGCGTTGTCTAACGATTTAACCTAGATCAGAATTGAATTTTGATGAATTGTCGGTCAACTGTTATGGCTTGTCTAATATCAAAAACTGGTCAATACAGTGATTATTATAATAGTGTGTTGGAAATCTGTTTATTTTCTGTAATATGAAAGGAAAACATTATGAGGAAATTTACTTACTTGAGAGTTCTTAGATATATGTTAAGTCAACCGAATAGTGAAACCATTCTAGTTGTAAAAGTTAGATCTGGTCCCAGCAATCGGATAATAATGGTTAATGATGATAATGATAACACAAATTATTCTAGAACTTTTTCTTATTTTAAGCTAATACATTTGAACGTCTCTGTTCTAATTTTTTTCTGACTGATTTCTATTTACGCTCCTCTAAGATTAATTGATAACTATTGCTATATGTATTGTTATAGAATAATTTAATCATATTTTTAATATTATTTGAAATGTATTTTAATTAAACTTGTTAAAATAAATTAAGATATCGAAATCTTCGTGATTCCATCAATTACTGTTTGGTGCATTTATTTCTTGTTTTTATCAAAAGTCAATTTTATTAATCGGAGCAAATCTTAATCGAAATGTCATGTATTATACAGTTAAGTTTTTGTGGACGATAAATTTTTACCCAGTGAAAAAATGGTTGTAATAGATAGCAAGAATAATAGCATAGCAGTTATTACTCACCAAAATTTCTTCCGTCATTTAGGAGTTAGCAATGCAGATTTATTAAGAGAGAGAGAGTGATAGCCTAGTGGTAAGATTCTGGCCTCCCACTATGACTTTAGGTTTCGAATCACGCACGCACCTCTGATGTTTCGACGTTATTCGCGTATTAGAAATAAATTATCATTTAATTCAGTTTTAACGACGTGAGGAGATCACATTTCAATGTTTTCTGTAAAAGTGTTTGAAGTCTACCCATCCGCACTTGGATAGCGTGATGGACTATGACCTAATGTTTGTCATTCTGGGAGGAGATTTGTGCCCGACATTGGGACAGTAATAGGTAGATTATTATGAGAAGTTGATCGTCAGCAATATGAAGCTTGACGTATATTTAAAGTATGTTATAAATTATCATAATACAAAATATTTACATTAAATTGGTCTTCAAGTCATGTTTGCGAGACTGGTGTCCGAGAGCCATGACGGAGCAAGGTTTGCATACTCATCGAAAGCTTCTTGTCAATATTCTGTAGCGCCACCTTGGTAATTATGAAAACTAAATTATCTTAGAAATGTACTTGAGGGGTTCCAATGCATACTTTCCGTAAAAGGACATGCTCGCTACGTGCGTGGCTTATTACTGATATCGTAATATTATTTATTATTCTTATACCGTCTACTAATTTCTTGCTAAATAACAAGTACTTAGAGCTTGTATTGTATACTACGTAGCATATTTTGTAAAATTAGACATTTCGTTGTCATAGTTGATTTTCAATTGTACACCTTTCTCATGATCTACCTAATTCATCCATGTTGTCTGTATCCATCAAATATCTTAGATATAAATACATGAATGTACGAGTATAGTATTTATTAAAGTGTGTTTAGGTTTGAGAGGTGTGGTCGCTGGGCACACTTACAGCGAGGCGACCATCTTAGTCCTCGGGAGTAGTGACGCGTCTACGTACGACCTCAAATAAAACTTTAGTTTTGATCGAGATTAGACGTGTGTGTACATGAGCTACAATGACCACTTAGAATTAGGTGGATCCAATGCTAGTTTGCAACTCTGCAAACATTAAATAAAGTGATGAGTATAATGTGGTTTACAAATGTAGATTTACCTAGGAGTTTTAAATTAATTAATATATTTAGCAGAAGATCTCTATTTAAAAAATAAATGATCAATGGGAGTGAGAAATTTATTTAATCTATGGCATACAATAAGGTATGAAAGAAAATAAATATTATTTTGTTATGTCATACATAAATATAATATTTTACTTTAATATCGCACCACGGAAACTAAATCTAACTAGAAAATATTTTCTCAAAAGCTCAGAAACATAAAAAAAAAATTATAGCAATAAGCAAGAGTACATATACATATATATTTTGTTTTTATCATTCGTTTTTAAAAAAATAGACCACCTTTTACTACTATTTCAGCTTAATGTACATTCAATATTGTAAGCTTTTGTGTGTTCTATATACTTTGCCACGTGTGAATTTAGGTATGTTATCGTGTCACGAAACCATGAGCAAACATTTTTTTACTGCGGCGCAAAAACGCTTGTGGACGTTATAGAGCGTGTTCCTAGAAGACGTGAGATGTACGAGCACAAAGCCTGTAATAACACGATTTAAGTATATTACTGTTGATTTGTTTGCGAACATCTTTGTTTTAGTGACAATAACAAATCAATACGACCGATAGACTGTTCATTGCAACTATTGCAGCAGTTGACGAATGTACAATATGTATTCACCTCAAACGGAACTTCGGTTTTGTTTGAGGTTGGATGTGGGTGTCCATGCGTTGCGGTGACCACTTAAGATCAGGTGGCCTGCATGCTCGTTTGCTATTTTACAAATATAAAAAAAAAATGTATTTTATGTTTTTTGGTTAACGATCTTTAATTTTTCAATTGCAAGTATAATTGGTACCATTTTGTAGTAGGTGGTGCGACAATGTAAGATTCTCGTAGAGTC
>DWKL01004120.1:0-10865 GCA_018249415.1 Phareas burnsi
GCTGGGCACAGGTCTCCTCTCAGAATGAGAAGGGTTAGGCCATAGTCCACCACGCTGGCCAAGTGCAGATTGGTAGATTTCACAAACCTTCGAGAACTTTGCAAAGAACTCTCAGATATGTAGGTTTCCTCACGATGTTTTCCTTCACCGTTAAACCAAGTGATAATTAATTTCTAATACGCAATACTTAAAAAAAACTAATACTCTAAAAAAAATGTATTACTAACTCTCTATTTAAACATTTTTGTGTTCACTAAATTATCACAATTTTATTCTCTCTTTAGCGAACTTGCAAGACTTTAGACGCCGCAATTAAACTCGATGTAGAGAGTAATGTCGTCCCATAAGGTAGATACTAAAGAATTTCGTGTGGCAGCTACGAGTGTGGTCAAATATTGCGATCGTCATCAAGTGCTAGTAACAATCACACCATCTTCATTACCGTTTACCGTTCATGTTCCATACACTTTTCTTGAAATGAGTGAAATCGTATCCGTACATTACTTATTCATTGCTTCAAACACAACACTTTGTTTATTAACATTTTCATTACAACATTATTTTCCATCAATACTATTGACACTCGGAATTAATAAGTTGCTACATTGTTCAAGAGTAATCTATATTAAGTTATCAAACCAGTCGCTATATTTCATATTAACACAACTTGCTCAAAACAATATTATAAATAGCGTTAGGCGGCAATAATGGCGGAGTTACATGCTTAACCTTTAAGTGGATTAAGATTTGTGGGTCCTCCATCCATAGCTAACAAAGGAAATCATCAATTTTATTCAAATTTTAAACATATAATATATTTAAGTCCGTGAGATTTGTGGGTCCTCCATCCGTAGCTTACAAAGAAAATCATCAATTTTATTACAATTATAAACACAATATTGTAAATTGCAATCGCTTTATTTACATATTGGTACATATAATTAACTTTTTATATATTTCTTATTAAGAGCTGAATACATTAAATTTTAAACGAAAGCCATACACAATTTGATAACTTGTAGTAGTAGGTAAAAACTTGGTTCTGGTAAGAAATTTCTTCTAAAGAAACGATGGTTAGAAACTACATATAAGATAACTAAGAATTTGTGTTACAAACATAAATTAGTAAATATTTGGTTATGTTAAGCATACGGAGTTTCTTACGCTACTGAGTCACTGAGCACGAAAACATATTAAATACTTATCAATCAATTTACCCATCATGTTGGGAAATAATATCTATATCATTTAATTCCGTGAATGTACCCTTTTATTGTTAAACATTTGCAGGTGGCCAGCACGCGGTTCCTCGGCCGACACGGCAAGAAGCTTAAATCCGTCACCATCATCCACTCGTCCACCACCGAAACCGTCCGCCTGCCCGACCCCAACGACCACGGGCTCATAGTTCACACGGCTGTCAGGTAACGACGATATTAACATCACCAGGCCGTAAATATTCCACGTCGAGTTTTAGAAAAAGACGATCGGCTAATTTCGACTTTATAGAGCATCGTCTCTGTCACTCATACTTGTGTAACAATAAGCTCGACGTTGTCAGTCGTTATTAAACATCTTTTGAAGTCGCATCCACTTCAAAACATAATATGGGATTGTCAATATCACCTTATATTATTTATATTTTCCATGCAGTCACAAATGAAATAATATTGTAATAAATCTTAATAGAATCCCCAACTCAATTTAGACTAGTTTAAGTCGCAAATATGCCTCAGAACAGAAATAGATGATTTCACAAATGAAGCACAGAAATCTTTTTTAGTTTTATATGTTTTTCGTATCTCCCAGCTGTATTATATCGTATTTCTTACAGGTCTAAAGTTCCTCTCAAGAAGAAAGTTGCTCTCCGAACTAGGGCTTACCGCAGCAAGAAAGATCATCAGAAACAAGGAGATAAGGCATCTCCTTCCCACGCTATCAAGAAAAGGGTGAGTAATCATAAAACTGAAACTATTTAGAACAATAAATATATTATTTAAATAATGAAATCAATCTTTCAAATTTTCTCTTTACAGAAGCCTAGTACCCAGCCTAAAATAGATGAATCTCATAAAGTCACAAAAGAAAACACAGCGATTGTAACCAACGCTGAAGGCAAATCGCCAAAACATGTGATTTTATCAAAACATAAGAATAAAGTAAAGAAACGAAAGGTAAAAGTGAAAAAGGAAACCATAGACTATAGTTCCATGCAGAAACATCCCTCTTCCCCCACTAAAGATACTGAGGCATTAACTAAAGTCCAGAAATGGCTCTTAAGTTCACCACAGCCGACAGCTATTCCCAAATCGAAATCCATTCCATTGGGGCTCACAGAGAGAGCGGCACATAGACAAGCCCCAAAAGGCACACGAAAGACGAGACCGTCGAAGAGCGCAACAAATCTTCTGTCTGGAGAGAAAGCCAGATTACAAGTCGTATTCAAACCACCATTCCGATTTAGTGTTAAAATTTGCAAGAGTGATAAAACAAAAGTTGTTCTTGATAAATCGTTCAAACCCGATGTAGATAGGAAACGCCATGACGTTCTACCTCAACAGACTTGCTCTGTAGATCCTGCTAAACTTAATCCAGCTAATAAAGCTCCAAAACATTCCAACGCTTCTAAAAACATTCCAGAAAACTTATCATCTAACGTTCATAAAGCTGATAAGCCACAAAATCCGGAAAACGCCGATCATGGGTACGCTAACTTACTACCGCGGAGTGCAAGTGATTGCAAGTTAGGTAAAAAGATGCCTGAAGTGAAGGTTCGAAACGGGCACAAGAAAAGCAATTCAGTCGGTCAAAAACGAGATACTACTGAAAGTAAACAGAATTTAATATCCCAAGAAGACTTCGACAATAACACGCACGTTTACGAGAATGTAGTCATGTCACAAGATGCCTTCGTTCCTAAGAGTTGCAGCATGCCGCGACGCCAGACCGGCCCGGTCATATCGCGGCAGAGCAGCTACGGTCACCTACCTCGCGCTCAAATCCGCCCACATAGACATAGTACAAACAACGTGAGCAGGTCTAGAAATAACAGCACCAACGAACTAGAACACTTCTACAACGTCATAGAAACGCTGAGAAGGGACAACCCGAGCTCCGCCAATAACCCGTGCGGCACCAACACGAGCAGCTCGTCTGGAAGCAGCCGCCCCGAGGCCTCGAGGGGAAGCTCCGGGTCCCGTCAAGGAAGCAGCAACACATCCAGACAGAATAGTCTAGTCGATAAACCGGCACGGGCGAGCTCTGAAACGTCTCAGGCTTCGAAACTGAAAAGGCAGCTGAGCGAGGCGGAGCTGGGCGCTGCGCTCGCCGACAACAATCTGCGAGGCTTCCAGCTGGTGGTGGGCAAGGACAAGCTGAAGCGACAGCTGAGCGAGGCCGAGCTGAGCGGGTCGCGGCTGCAGCTGGCGATGCCGATGTCGGCGGGCGCGGAGCCGCGGCAGGCGTTTTGCTGGGCGGCGCGCGGCCGACGGCCCGCTTACACGTTCGGCGAGCTTAAGCACGCCGCGCCCGACGCCGCGCCCGCCGCTGCCGATGCGCTGCACGTTTCGCCCGAGGACTTCTTAAAGATCATCGACAACTGACCTTCAGCCGATAACCGGCCCCGTTAGGCTAAGTTTTCTAAGTACGAGCAAATAAATAATCCATGTGTATATTAGGTATTCGCGAGATGTACTTGTCGGCCGATGTAAATATTGTAATTTGCTTTTAATATTAGGACTAACGTAACCTGGCATTAAAACAGACCATTGCTTAGTTTCTTCAGACGGAATCATAAAGGCTACCGATTCAGGTTAAGTCTCGTTTAATATGATTTCGGAAAAATATTAATATGATTTCATATGATATCTAATATATATGATTTCGGTCTGTTTTTATAATTATCAAAAAATGGCTTGTAACTTAAAAACTATCCTAAGTTGACCTCAGACTATCTATAATTTATATATTATATATATTTTCTTGGCAGCTTCATATATTGGTGGTTTCATGTATGTTATTGGCAGTTACGCTAGCAATGGTCTAGTTTTACTGAACGATCTCTATAAATGAATCTCTATTTTTTCTACATAATATGTACCTATTGTACAAATTTACTCATACCTATGTAAAGTGTTCATATATAATTATTTTATTATATAATTGACATATATAATTATATGTACGAATTACTTGTTTCCTTAATTTTTTATTTTTCATTTTTACTAAGCTTTTTACGTATGTTTGTATATTGAGCATAACCAGTGCTTGAATTATTACTTTTAATTATATTCACATGTGCGCAAATGTTTTTGCTAATTACTATAAAATATAATTTACGCCGATAGCTGTCAATTAATATGTCAATCTGTTAAAACTTAATAGATATCTATTGAAATATACTTCGCACTATTACTTCTTCAAGAACAAATTATAACGTAATTATAAAAATGTAATATAATTAATGTTTGGTCAATATAAGTTTTTCTAACAATTATACGATTGTTATTTCAATTGAAAATTTAAAAACATTTATTTGCCACTTCGTCTAAAACATCTCGGAAATTATACTTTTATCTCAAGGTTGTGAAATATTTTCTTAGATAAAATAATTATTTACGTTTGAATACAAAAATTTATATTAACCAAACATGACAGGATTTCAAACAATAGTGATAAGGAACGGAAAATAAACTGTCTCTATAAGGATATTTTTCTATAAATATTGGATTTAACGCAAATCAAAATATAAATTGTTTTTACATTTAATCGAAGTAAAGGGCTGTAACTATTTTATTTAAGTTCTGCTATATCTGGGAAGGAATATAATTTTATAATTCGATGTATTAGTATGACAATATTAATAAAGTACATTATGGTAAAGTTAATATTTAAATATTGTAATTCTTACTGTTAATGTGCATATTTAGTAATAGGTACAAAAAATAAATGTTGTTTAAGTTCCCGCCTGAGTTAAAAAATTGTGATAAGGTTTATTACAGCGGACTTAATTTATAATCTATATATTATCAGTGGTACAAAATAACCGTGTAACAGTACATATACACCAAAATAAAAAATACCACAGTTGCTCGTTTACAATGTTTTCCGAAAGCCGTATTCCACTTGTGTACCACATGTGGTTTGAAGTCTCGACACTCCAGGTATGCCAATTTGATGTGTAGGAGTATTTAGGATCGATTGTACTTTTGCATATTCGCACTTAATATGAATAATTTACTTACAGTCACTCAATGCCTCACCGTGTACCATTTCGTTGGATGCCATCTTTACTTTGAACCTACAATTAATCTAGATACGAGTAGTTTCCTATCTCAGATAATCAGAATGTGTTCCAATAAGTGTTTGGGTGACGCGAGGAGGTCTCGAATGCTTTGCGGCTGTGCCACAGCGTCTATGAGCTTCATCGTAGGGAGGTAAGGGTAAAATGTAAAAGCTAGGTATTGTATTGTATAGAAACCAATTTCTAAGACGATACTCAAAGTATTGGAAGTGTTACAAATTTGTATTTAAAATTATTCCACCCGAGAACATGGATAGTGTGAAAGCAGCCGTCAGCTAGGTTTTTGCTGTGGCATTTAACACGTTCAGTTATTAGTAGGTGTCTTATGATAGATGTTTTATAGGAATGTCATGTCTTGTCTGTTCTTGCAGTATCCATGTGAACTAACAACTGTACAAAGGTGTTCGAACTCGATGTCGCTCTTATTTCGGTTGAAATCTTAGGTCTATTTTAATACTCTTCATCGTTTAAAGTGTTTATTCATTGTGAAAGTTATACTATGAATGTGATTAGAATCTATTATATCTCTATAATGGTTTCGTAGTTCATGGAAATGTGAATTAATTGTACCTACTTGCAGTAACATTTTCAGATCTAATCTTGATATGTGTTTTTTTGTGTAATTACATATAATTTTACTGAAAGTAACTTTGTAGTGTTATCTGGTTTAAGAAGATTGAACAATCGCCTAACCACGATCTCACTGTATTTGTTCCAAGTGCCTTATGAACAAATCGAAGCATTCCTACTTACATTCCAAACTGGACAATTCCATACTGTTTATAAATTTAAATTTTGTTTAACTCTGTATTAATTTTTAGTAAACTGACGTGTATGGTCTGAATATATAATGTATTAATCTCAAACAATACTGTACCTACCTACTTTAATACCTATGTAATCTGTATCCCAACTTCAGTACTTAAGTAGTCTGTGATAGATATTATTTTATGTTAAATTTCAATTTTCACTTCTTATTAATATATTAATTACTTACCTCTTTCTTTCTTTCAATATATTTTTTGTCAAATACAAATTTGTAATAAATTCATTTTCTAACATTTTACTATTTTTTCTGTATTTTTTAAATAATTAAAAGAATGCCACAAACTAATTAATTCGATTATTTATTACCTGTTTAATCATACGTCTAAAATAATACCTAATAATACCTAAATCTAAAATAATCTAAACCATAATACTCATAATTAAACAATCAAATTTGATACAGCATATGCATATACCTATATAGATATAATAATATTTCTTTCTATATTACCTTCGTAAAAATTAAAAATGGATAAAAATAGATACCTATCAACAAATTATAAAACTTTGCAGTACCTACCTAATTTGCATGCTGGCATGTAAACTTATTCTATTATTTATGCAATATTGCAATTCAATTGTTTTAGCCATCATATTTCTGACAGGTTTGCAATAAAACGTTCTATTCTTATGTATTTCACTAGTTTTTACTAAACATCCAGTATGGCTCCAATTAGGTACAGCCTTCATTACGAAGATTATTCTGAGCATTTGATGTCGAGATTTGGAAAGTTATTACAAATGCAGTCCTTAGTGGATATGACATTGATGTGTAGTTCTCACACTTTGCGCGTTCACAAAGCTGTTCTTGCTGCCAGCAGTGCATACTTTCAGGTAAAAATCAGCTGATTTTATAATACATTTATTAAACAATATATATTCAGCATTCCAGCCTGTTAATTCCTCCCTTATTCCTTCCTTTTAGGAGGTTTTGCAAAAACAAGCTGGCGAACCTTTAATCATATTGAAAATGCGCTTTAGCGTACTTAAATGTCTCGTAGAATTTATGTACTGTGGCAAAACTCAATGCCTGGAAGAAAATTTGGACGAGCTAGTTTCCGCTGCACAGTTTTTAAAGATCAAAGGTTTATCAAAAGTCACTAAAGAAGGGCTTGGTATTACTAATCAAAGTAAGTAGTACATGAAATTTACCAACAGGCTTTTATAATCGTTTGTTATGACTAAAGATATATTTTTGCCTTGTTCAAGGTGAACTTCCTGTTTTCACGCCCCCGGTTGTTATAAACAGACCTCCTCAGTCCCTTATAGATCTACATTCTCAGGTACATCCTATCTCTATAGTTTATTTTATATGTAGTATAAAGAAAGCGTAAAGTAACATTTAACTAATATGCAACTAGCCAAAGTAAAGTAGGAAAAAATTTAATAAATGATTATTTTTTGATTTATTTCTTTGATGACGCCTGAAATTTGATTAAAGATTCAGTAAACCGGTTGGAATTTGTTGATTTAACGTAACTAATTTATTTTTATAAGGATAACGATACTAAATCGTCACCTACGCCAGTAGTTCCACCAAACACAAACCATACAATGGATAACCTCGGTCGAACAAATAAGGTAAATATTTTGTTTTCTTTTGTTTGAAGTTTTGTTATTTGAAGAGTAGTAAACGAGCGTACAGACCACCTGATTAAATGATCATTGCAGCCCATGAACACTCACGTCTACCTTCAAATAAGATTGAAGCCCTATCTATCTGAGGTCTAAATGCGTAATACTCTTGGGGACTAAGAAGGTCGCCTCGTTTGTATGTGACCTATTTGGTCACGGAGATCTTTAAGCGCCAGTGACAATTATCATCGACTACACAGATTGGGTCACATGCTCGTTAGCAGCTTCCAGCATAAAACATGTTAAACATGAAATTACTTTGGTTTAAACACCTCGGTTACCTGGCCATCACAACTAACCTGTCTACCATCTAAGTCCACCAATACCTATATATATAGTAGTACTCATATATAATAATATGCATAATTACATTGTTACATTTATTTATCGAAATTCTTTAACGTAACGTAATATTTGTAACGTTTTAATTTAAATTTAAATGTACCTTAACATCATAATTTCTGCATTTATCACCATCATCATCAACCCATTAATGTTCAACGGGAACGGATCTCCTCACAGAATGAGAAGTTGTAGGCGATAATCCACCACGATGGCCTAGTGCGGATCGGTAGATTTCACCCACTTTCGAGAACTTTACAAAGAACTCACCGATTCGTAGGTTTCCTCAAGATATTTTCCTTCACCGTTAATGTGATCATGAATTTCTAATACACATATCACTTCGAAATATCAGAGGTGCGTGCAAGAATCGAACCCCGGACACGACCAGCGCGAGACACTGGAACCTTAACAACAAGGCTTTTACTCCGTATATAATAATCACTGCATATTTAATAATACACAAAATTATACTTATTTATCAAAACACTTATAAATGTTTGAATTTAAATTAAAACTTATATTCATATCATAATTTCTATATATACTCATAAGTATTATTAGTATATATTATATATGAGTATATATTATATATTAAAAAATATTAATTCACTAAAAATGAAGCCCTATTATCGTATTTATATATCCTAGTCTCGTACTTTGATTATAGACTTGACTAGATGAAAAATCGGCGGGTGAACAAACGTAGACAAAATACTGTTGGGCGCTATTTTCGTCATCGCACCACGTTACAATCAATATCTATTGTAAAAAAATTAGTTCACATTACTGTTCCAGTTAAAATGTCTCAATTAAAAAAATCCAGAATCAATTTAAAATGCAGTCGGAGCAGTCAAGTGCTCTACGGTTTGTTGCATCAAGCAGTAGCGATTTTAGTCTGTTTCTCCGAAAATTCGACTTAGGACCGTGCGGTATATAGCCAAGTCTATAGGCAAAGATTGGATTTAATACCATATCATGTACTGTGGCCACTCCTTTAAGTATGATTCTCTATTACAAATGTTACGTTACGTTTCAGGAACTTCCTTCCACGAGGGACTATACCAGATATAAAAACTTCTTTTATATTTGAAGAGTAGAAAACGAATGTGCCGGCTACCTTGGACGGCCACATGTAACCTCAAACAAAACAGAAGTTCTGTCTAAGGTCGTACGTAGATGCGTCAGTACTCTTGAGAATTAAGACGGTCGCCTCTCTGTAAGTGTGCCTGGCAAACGCACCTCTCCAACCAAAACTCAAAAACTATTTCACGACGGGTTATGAAGGTGACGGTTGTCCAACTCATGAGACTTTACGATACATGACTCATTACCTACACCTATTAGTATGTATCAACAGCAATCTTGTTTCATATTGATACTAGGACATGGTGGTACGCATTCCGTTCGACATCGAGAATGGGCCAGGCGCCGCGAGTGCTGGCGTGGACTATCCGGACAACATGCGCTCTATCCGGCCCCGCCGCGGCAGACCTAGCGTTAGAGTAAAACTTTTACCATTTTAAAAGAATTCTCCATAGCGAAATACAAATATTGAATATTAAAAACTAGCAGCTAAAATGTCACCTGAACACCAGTAACGACTATCAAAATTCTCCTATCCCGACCCTGGCTCACTCTAAATTTATCGATTCAATAATGGTAATAATATGATAATTATTTTAATATGACAGTAGTTAAAAGCGTTTTCAAATGTCATTTTCGTTGTTTATATTATACCAAATAACTCCCGTTTTCAAGGGTTGCAAGCGCATTAAATAACTTTATAATTCGATTCATTCTTTTGCATCTACTGGCGTGCACTTTTTGTCAGTAGATACGGTGGTATTTTTGCACACTGTATATTCATGCCCGGATAGCTCAGTCGGTAGAGCATTGGACTTTTAATCCAAGGGTCCAGGGTTCAAGTCCCTGTTCGGGCGATATACATTTTTACAATTAAATGTATTTCCTTGAAAACAAAATCATCTTTAATACGTTATTTATTTTTTAGATAAACAATACAAACGATACAATTTTCTTATAAATTATATTTATTTACGACGCGAGAAGATAGATCACTTAATGATTAATTTTTGGGCTCTAACTTATCAATTACATTTCATAAATATTTTAAAAATTGATCTTGATATTTTTACTAGAATGTAAACACTTGTAAAAGTATATTTTATAAATTGTGTTTAAGTGGTTGTCAACCAAAACGTACTTAACAGCTTACCTAACAATGGATACGTAACTAATAATAATAACGTGAAATGAAACGAATTTATGTAAAATTTGACAGTAAATACAAACTACTATTTTATACAGAGAGCGGGCGCCTGGGATGGCTCCAGCACGCTGGGGCGTGCGGCAGAGCGCGCGCTATTGCGCCGCGAACAGGACTCACGAAAAGCAATTCATCAACTCAAACACCTCCAAACCAGACATATGCAGGTGCAACTTCATTTGAATTGAAATCCGTATTTATCATAATTAGAAACAACGAAGTCCGAATCAAGAGAATCGTACAACGTTAACGTGTAATAATTATAATAATTTATGTATAATTCAGAAAATAATAATTTACACAATGAGCAAAACAAGACTAACACCATTCAGATTAATATAAAAACAAACTGGTTTATTTGTTTTACAAAATCGCACGCGGTGATCATATGAGGAACAAAAATAATGCTCTGAGCTATAAAAAATGTTTAGGTACTTTACTTATCCAAATATAATACTATTCTTCGTG
>DWKL01004121.1:0-10864 GCA_018249415.1 Phareas burnsi
ACACTATTTTAACATCTAAGTGACAACACTATTAAACTCTAGATTTATTCTTTGTCATTTTATAATAAAATATAGTTGAAAATATCAATGGCATTTTTTATTATTTATTCAAGAACCCCTTTAATTAGCTATTAATGTAAATTTGATGGATTGGTAACAAATTTGTTACCCATAAGAAATTAAAATGAAGTAATTTTTATTTGTGTCGAACTGTCGTATTATAGGTACTGTAATATTAAATAAGTATACATCATTTTATGTGATGGAAGTAGGATAAGTCGTGTAATCTATGTATGATGACAGTTATCGCAGTCTATTGTATCCATTACCATACCCAGATAAGACTGAAATCCTATATGAAATTGGTCACAAATGTCTACTCTACCCCTGTGTCTTTGTGCTTGTTCATTTTGTCTTACGACTAGGGTTGCTAATTACACCCATTAAATATATATTTAAAATTTAAAAGAAGTTGGCAACCAGAGCCTAGTCGCTCCATCACATATTACTCTCAACTGTTTAACACTCCAAGTTCACATAACAATAAACGTAGTCTGATACTTAATCAGACAACGTTTATTTTAAATAGTTTTTAAGATACTTAATTACTTTTTTTTATTAATATTATCATGCATAAACAAGATAATAAATCAATATCGATAATAAATAATTATAGCGGAATGTAGAAATGGAATACTTTCGACTTAAATTTTAAGAGATACTTGCTACGTACTTACCTTGCCGTTGCAATAATTTGACGTTTATTTTTTTAGACTGAATTATTTATTCGAAAATTCGTTTAGGTATTTAATTAAAAAGTATAAAGCGGGAGAAACGAAGTAAGCAAAGGAATCATGTTTTTTTTCCTTTCCCGCCTTTAGTGTACTCTACTTTATGGATCGTTACAATACTCTTTGCTTCTGTATCTGAAGTTTTTAAGCGAATTAAGTGTATTTACCTCCAGAACGAAAGTAATTACCATTATTATGCCAATTAAATGTCAAAATCCAAACATTATAATAAAATAAGTAAAAGGCTCACTTTAAAAAATTATGAATTAAAACTTAAAAACATATATATAGGATTATTTACTTCAAATCACAATCATCTCGTATGTAAAATGACCGTAGGAATAATAATTATTTTAAGCATAACAAAAATGCACTTTTGTTTGAATCAATATAATGCATCAAACAGAATATGTTTAAGAAAAATTTTGAATAAAACGATATATTTACCTTATAAGTTAAGGAAAAGACCTGTATATTATTATACTCTTTGCCTGTCATCGTAGCGCTAAGAAGAACTTTCTAGGATGCTGTCGTTGTTGCTATGACTTTAAGCTATTCTACCAAGTCATTGACTATTTTAGAATAATGCGGCCAACAATTCGGGTTGATCATCAGAATTAAGTAGATAAATATAATACAATAATTGTGGTCGCAAAATAACTAGCATTTTCGACGCTTATACGATTTCCGCATACGAAAGATATCTTCACTTATTCCAATAATTAATTAAATCCTAAGTAGTAGTAGGTGCATAGCACACGTGTTATTTAAATTTTAAAGTAATGACATTGTTTCGTATAACTTTCATGTATGTATATATTATCTTTACCTTTATCTAAGTGTGGACAGAACAAAAAAAGGTAATAGACAATTATCAAATGTCAATGTTAAGTCGTCTAACTGTGTCACTGTCAGGATTACTCTTGGCTCTGATTTTAGGTTTGCAGAATTTCTTAATTATGAAATACTATGAAAAGTACCTTAAGTTAATAAGTTATTATCTTATATATGAATGGTAACTCCATAAATTATACAAAATGTTTATATTGGTAAATTCGAAAATTATATTTAGGACCGCTGTTCGATTATCGCCCTCTTTTATAATTCCTATATTTGGGAATCAAAACGAACATGATCACGATATGATAAACACAACTAAAGATGAAACTCCTAAAACAGGTTTCGAAAGAGTGAAGAAGATGTATGGAAAAAAGTAAGTAGAAAATGTTTTTCACATTAGATACTTATTGAATTTCCTACAGTATTACCTTTATCACTTTACTGCCTGTGTCCTATGGTTTCAACTGCATCGAAGTATTTTATACATGACTAGATAGTTTACGTTTAGTTGGAATAGTTTAGCTTTCTAAATAGTTACAATTACATTGGTTTAGAGTAGTTTCCATATTAAACTACACTGACATAAATCAGGCTTAATTTAATGAAGTCTATGTTCGTATATTTCTATACTCTTTAAGTAATGGTAGGAGCAAATGGATATATAGTCCATCTGATGTTAAGTGATTACAACTATGCATTGATACATATAACCAAAGTAACATAGTAATCAATAAAAGTCTGCCAAAAATTATTTAAATGCATGTTGTTGAGTACAAAATTGTTGAGTAATGTTGAATAAGTGGATTATACAGGACGTATCTTATAATTAAATCTTCTTTATTATACTCTTTAATACTTTGACTGCAGCAAACACACCTATCGTGTGTTACTGTCTGAGCGCCCTGTGCGTCATACAAAAGTACGCCTGCTGTGTTGCACGCCACACAGTTGGATTGCTTCGTATATAAGCCCCCGCTGTCAAAGTGTTAAACCAGAATATAGCAGTGTATATTCTGATATTATAACTTCATCTTCTTTCCCAGCAACATATATGTAATAGACTTTAAGTAAGACATCCATCCCACTTGTAGTTGGAAACTGATTTTCACCATTTAACTTGGATCAGTTCTTATAATTGTATTTTAATTTCTCCGAGGGTGATTCTTACTAACTCGAGACTCTTGTTTACTGAAAGCCCCCCCAGTGCATATAGGTAGACTTTGGGATTTCCAAAGGAACACATTAAAAACCCCCATATATAATGCCCTTTGGGTTCATTCCATGAAGTGCAGAGCCCCAAATCATGTCCCACCTTGGGCTATATATAGGCCAAGGCATGACAACTTGAAACCATATTGAGTTGTTATTTCCCTGAATCACTAGTAATGCATGTCCTGATTTCTACTGCAACTGCTCACAATTTTTCTTATCCATTTTGTCCTCTGCTGAGCCAAAAGGACATATTGAGAAACTACCTCCTATGCCGGGTATTCGTCACCTTTCAATAACATTTCAACTATGCATCATGAGAAGATTACCTAACAAGCACCCATAACATGGATGGACAACATGCTCATTTAATGATTCCATTGCATAAAAATAGGCATGGCAATACTGATGCAAGCAAACCACATTAGTTGTCACCCACCACCTTCATAAATTACTATAACAAAGCATTACTTTTACTTTATCTTTTAGTAAATAACTTTGTCTTGTCTAATAAACAGTATTAATTCATACATATTTCTGTTCAGTTTGGTTTTCTTCTGTGTATTCTGATTCATGACTCTGTTTTTTAAATATTTTCAGTGAATTTAATGATGTCTCTGTGGAATTGAATAATGTAGTGCAAATGTCCCTTTGTGGAGTGTTTTTTGGTGCATGTATGGGCGGTTTAGTAAGATCCCGAGAGGCATATGTAAATTTTATCGAGAATAATCAAGCAACCATTTTTAAATCAACAATGGACGCTAAGGTTTGTGATATAAACTATTTATTGAAACAGTATAAATAAAATATTATTATTAATATGTATAGTACAATCAATTAATTTTGACAAGTTTTCTCCTGAATGTTCTATACTGTTTGCAGAAAAAATTGCAAGATTCTGTAACTATAGCCTTCGCGAGAGGTGCATACCACTGGGGCTGGAGACTTGGAATATTTTCAGGAATATTTGGGTAAAATATTTCTTGCATAGTTATTTATGTCATCATTAATTGCTTTGATCCATGTCACATCTATATTGAGGGTGGTAATTTTTTGTAATTCAACTGCATCACTGCCACATCTACTTCTGCTTTATGGCAATGGTGTTGCGGCTGTATTCTGATTTAAAGGGTTTAATAATCTTTCTTCAGATTCCGATAGGAATCCCCTCCTATTGGGGGTTACAAACAATGTTATCCATGGGTGGCAGTAACCAATAAAGTGAGCTGGATGCTTATTTTCTGTTTTTGTTACATACTTAGGAAAAAAATTTGTTTATCCAAATTTATCTCCAAGGCAATAAGCATGGATTATAAAAAGAAAAAACAGACATTACACATAGTAACATAAATGTTATATAATTTTTTTAATACTGGAGTTTAAAACTTCCAAAAGATTCAATAATTATAAACTAAAATATTGATCCTGTGACATAGTCATTCTCAGATTCCACAAGAAATACAAGATGTACGCAAAAATAAGCAAGTTTTAAATACTTAGCAAGTACTTAAGTATGTCACATGACTGTTTTTAAAATTTCATGGACACTAAATTGTGCATCTGTTGAAATCGTTAGAAAAATTATTTTCATCAATTTTAGGCACTCAATAGGTAATATTGAGATAAGGCCATATCATACTTAAGCCTCTAATATAGCATTTTGAGTGGTTTGATTGAATAAGTGAATGAGTGATTGTATGTAGTTATTTTCTAAAATAATAATTTTGTTTCAGATTAATAACTACAACAATATCAGTTTACCGCAATGACAGCTCAATCGTAGAGTATGTCACAGCAGGTGCCATAACGGGAGCGGTTTATAAAGCTAATCTAGGTCCAACTGCAATGGCTGTTGGTGCCGGATTAGGTAGGTTTTGTCTATTTAACACCTTAACTGCGGCGCTAATAGTTGAAACTGCGGAAAACATAACAGGTGTGTTTCCCGCAGTCTTGGAACGTACCCGAACGCTAGTGCGGCCGAACATGCGTGGCATGCCACCCGTGCGACGCACACGCCTGCGTGCGTTTGCCGCAACCAACGGGTTAATGGTATTTTGATAACATACAAAAAGATGTACCATTAAATAAAAAAAAATGAATCTGAATGGCTTCAATCAAATTTATATTAAAAAAAAACATGTATAACATATATCTAATGAAGATACGAATTTGATAACATAAATTCAACAATATGGAATCAAGCATATTAAGAAATACTTTAAATTGTTTATTTTTTTTACAAATTTACATGTTTTATTCAAATAAATAACATTGTCCAGATATTAAAATTATACATTAACGTATATAAAAAATATGTTATGTTATGTTGTTATGTTTATTAGATCAGTTTATTATTATGGGTAACTAAAAATTTATTGCAGGTGCAATCCTAAGCTTTGTTGGAGGATTGTTGATTTTTGGAGTTTTGAAAGCCACAGGCAGAAATATGGATGATATTAGAGCATCTTTGTATAAAATAAAAACGTCAAGGTACTTTTTTATTTGTTTCTTGCATTATTTTCCGCTTTGTCTATACACTATGTTTACAAAAATAAGGGTATTTTACTTGATAGAAGAAAACATTAAAATCATTTCTGGTAATGTATTGGCCTGCCTCAGATGTACTTATTTTCCCGAGATATGATTTCATATGGAGTAACATTTATGCTTTATTATATATTTGACTCGTTTCTACATTACTCAAAAATGGAAACTGAATATTTTACAGGAAGGAACAATACAATGAAGTTCTTGAAAAATCGGCTACAGAGAAACACGACAATCTCACCAGGCACCATGATCTTATGGTTCAGGAGAAAGGAACGACACAAGTAGACGAGATGAGCTAGATAGCAGATTGCACAGAACGGGCATTCGAGTGTCCCCAATAAAATATGTAAATAGACATATTTATGTTGATGTTTAAGTTAAAATAAAAGGCTGTAGAATATGAGCTCCATCTGTTTTTTATTAATTTTGTTGATCCGAGAGTATTTTACTTTGAACGAAAAGCAAAATGCAAAGGTGATTAGTGCGGTGGTGTGTTAAATGAAATTCGTCTATAAATCGGTCTAAATTGACAGTATCTCATGTCAATTTGGTCACAGATTTACGGACGCGCAGTTTAAGTCACCGCGGATGACGTATATAGTCACTGTCGTTTAAGGACACATTTCATGATCTCCAAATTACAGAATTTATCAATTAGTGAACATTCATTGTAAATATTTAACACATTGACTGCGGCAAACACATCGTGTTTTACTAGCCACGCCACCCGTGCGGCTCGCACGCATACGGTGTACCGCCGTACTGGAACACGCCTGTTGCGTTACGCGCCGCACGGTTCGATTGTTTCGAATATTAGCGCCGCAGCAGCTACAAATTAGAGAACATTTTGCTGTTGCTGTATATAGGAGCTATTCGACTGCGCACGCGGACCACGAACATTAGGGAAGCATAATAGATAGTTATATTCATAATAAACCACATTAATACGTAAAAGCAAATTTATTAAAACGAACTATTAAAGAGCGCCTTATGAAAGTATTACATATACAAAAATAGAATAACGTGTTTTTTCACATTTTGTGCATTTTATACTTATATTATCGTAATAAAATATTATGTAGAAATTTTCTAAGCAACAGATACAGATTAAATTAAACGAATACATGAACCTTAATTAAATACCTACACACTAGGTACTCATATACATTTAGGAAAACTTGTAACTTACACAAACTGAGCAGATATATTTATTTGGACAAAATAATGTTCAAATGTTGACATTAAAATTATTTAGGTACTCATTTGTACAACTTCATATTATAAACGGGCAAGAATAAAAATGTACAAAATATATAATTATTTAATCTAAAGGGGCACCTAATTCATTTGTGGACACAGTGCTGTAAGGGTACATTATATAGGTACAATGACTATAAAAAACGTATACATATGTACGTACAACGATTATAAAATGTACGTATTATAAAAATTATGCCTGCATTATATATAATTCTCTTTAAGATGATCATTTTAATACAAGACAGAGCACTGTCGCACAGATTCAAACTGCATATTTATACATTCATATATATAATATAATAGACAAATGTAACACTAGAACTATAAATAAAGTATGCATAATTAATAGAAACGTAAAAAAGTCAATAAAATCAGATGTAAGATTAATAAGAATTGCAAACGAGTTAAAAAGAGAAGATTATTATAAAATAGAATGCTATTGGATTGATATTTTCCTTATATACATTATGTTTAATACGCTTATAATTTTTTTATATTAAAATTTTTTGCTCATTTTTTATAATTATTGTTTTAAATTAAATTGTAAATTGCGTAAATACATATTTTTGAACAAACGACTGTTTATGCACTCTCAAAGGTAATATTTATGAAAATTAGTAGCTTTTGTTTCTATCTAATTACAAGCATCATAACATCAATAAATTAACGGTTGGCTACTTACAGGATACCACCATGATGTTTTAAATCATAAATAGTGCTCTTAAAATTAACATTGCACAATTTTATCAACTTTTGACTTCAAATTATTTAAGTAACCTACTCAAATTACTATACCAAAATTTAATATTTTTTATAAAAATGATAAAGGCTTTTTATATGAGAGCACGTTAAACGAATTAAACGTATTCTATTTGATTCGTTTGCATTTTCAATTATAAAATAGATATCAATACAACCGAGCCTGAATTTTAATTCTTATATAAACAGTCATAAAATACAATTCGACTGCAATAGATAAAAATCTACTTTGTGCCGTAAATAACAGTGTTTATATTTATTTGTATTCAATACTGAAATTTTAATACGTATTTATATTATTATGCGAAGATGTGATTCAACTGCCTATTTCTACGTCAAAACAGGTGTAAAGCATTCTTGTATTCTAATCTCAAGTTAAAAATATTCTCATAGAAATTTAGTCTTCGGTAGAAAAACACATGGGTTTAGCCTTAGATATGTCTCCTACCTATTTGTTAACAGATATCTATCGAACGCCCGTACCTCTATTTATAAAAAAAACTGTCACATTAAAAAGCGACAGAATACTGGAACATTTTGTGTATTAATTAATGCTGTTACTAAATTAATTTACACAATTACTCACATATCTGGTTTATTGGAACGAAGTGTACATAATACAAGTTGATTTCGTTATAAGAGGTCAGCTTTTTTGTAGACTCATACCTTGTAATCTTGTAACACCAGATTTCCATGTGTTGCAGCCACAGAACAATATAGGATGGCTTAAAATGTATGCATTAATACTTCTGCGATTGTTGTCACCTCAATATCACACACATATTTGCGTTTATTCAAATTAAAAGTTACTCATAATAATAATAGCACACACAAGAAACACTGCAACGTGATAAATACTCACATATGCATAAACGCGTGGTTGTGAAGTCAATTATACGTGTTACTCTAGCGTGTTATGCCAAAACTAGCATAAAATGCTAAACTCAATTAGGCGCATGTATAACACCTCCTTTTGAAGTTCTCTCCTCTTATTTTGATGTGTGGTTGACGCCTTGGAGTTTTAGATTTTAAGACTTGGCTTCGAAAATTTGCCTCATGAGGGACCTTCTACATCCCGCACTTTCGGAGTTAACATCAGTATAGTTAACGGTATTAAATCAAAATAATTAAAAAAATAGTAAATGGTCGTGGCACCGAATTGACCTGATATCAGATATATTTACATAATTTCTCTCTGACTAGTGATGTGACGGTGGAACGATGACATGTTTTTTATACTATCATATTTCATATTATTTCCACATTAAATCGTATATATTTCTTTTGAGATCTTCATGCTGCGGTACTGCCGCAAAGCACAATTGGTGCCGCTGATATTTTCCGATTACGGTTTCTATGTAGTGATGGAAGTTATCTCTTGGGCAAGAGATGCGATGAAAGATATAATTTTGTTTATACAATACATAATTCCATACACTTATACGTTAAACCATTTCTATACTTTGCAAATCTGTTCGCATGTTAATAATAATTACAGTCAGTTGTTGCGTGTAAGATTATTGAGTCGATTGAGATTTGGTTATTCTCTTAGCACCTCTGTTGGGTGGACCTTTGGGTTTGGCAAACGCTGGTCTATGCAAGTTCCGCTTGGGATGGATCTCGTCATATAAAAACTCTTCCGTCAGTTCTTTTCCGTCATCTATTTCCAGCTGAAAATTAAAAAATAAATACAAATTAGAGCATTTACAGTTGATAACATGAAATTTAATTGGATGTTATTTATTTTCCTTGTAATTATTAGATATGATTATTATTATTATACAGAAAATTATTACATTGAAAAATGCACGTATGTCTGGACAAATATATTTTTAAAAAGATTTTTTTTTTGTGAGATCTTTATAAATCGGATCAATATTATACATTTTCTACTTACTCTTTTGGCAATTTCAACTCCCATTTTTTCGATAATATCTAAAAACTGGCCTTTGCAACTTGAATACATCATCCGCTCTTTTATACTGCAGCTGTATCCGGGCATTGAGTAAATAAACACTGCAAACAATACAAGCATAACACATACATATTATGTTCTTTTGTCTGTAATTAAATAAAATTTTCTACACTAATAGTCACACATTAGGATTCTCAGTGTCGTAACTGCCATGGGTAAGAACAAACACCCACTCAGAACAGAAATCTAAATATATCATTCAAACGTTCGAACAGTAAGGTTATTTATTGCTGCATCATGAGTCCTCATCTAAACAGACTATTAGTAATTTTAAATATATACAATATATTGTATATTATCGCACTTTCAAGACTATTTGAAATGCGAGATAAATGGGTTACTTTAATGTAACTTCGCAGTACTTAATAGTAGTGAAACAGATAACAGTGACTCCGGGTATATGAATCCTATAACAAATCATTGAAGGATTTTTGTTTGAAGTTAACGTTTTCTGGGGCATTGATTTGAAACTACATTGTAGTGAAGAAAGCTTCCATAGAGTATATGTAAGCTATCATGAAATAGACTAGATTATTGGCCAAGATCATATCAACATAGACAATGTGCATTGATTAACAGTTATGCAGCACATTACGATCAGTGTATAATCATAATGGCTGATCGCAGCTTAGCTTAATCATTAACCAATAAGTGGTCAGTTCTTGCACAAAGTTAGGCCTTAGCATAACATAAAAAAAAATGAATAGTCCAGATTCATAAAGCTAGATTGAAGGTGGTTTGAATGGTGGTAGATCCTTTCATGGTTGCTGCTTTAAAACTGTGTAAAGCTCCTGCGTTTTGGTTTTGAATGATGTAAAGGCAGGGATGTTTCTATGAATAATTTCAACTTAACCATCAGGAACAGCAATGCCATTGCATTGCTGTTCACAGGCTGACCACAGGAGTGGTCGACCTTAGGTGAGACTCGTGTCCTGTATAGATTCTGTAACAGATCCTCAAGTGAGGCAGGGACTAATTTACAACAGGTAGGCTGCACGCTCATTTGCTATTTCCATTACATATGGAAAAAAACTTCTCTATATAGAAAAGGTGTACAAGTTTAAAATGAAACTAGAAAGTCTTTTATGGCACAAAATGCTTTCTTTAGATTCTTTTTCTTAAAATGACACAAGCTTATTGGTTTTTTATTAATTACCTATACTTTCCATGTGGTCTCCTTCATGAGTGTGCTTGAAGATATAGAGGTGGTACCTGGCTTCATCGTTTGGCACTTGTACTGGCAACTGTGGAAGTGTTATCACTGCTGCTTTCGAGAGATTAATTTGTTCTTCTTCTAGATCTGAAAAGTTATACAATGGAATGTATCAAATTTACTGGAAAAAAAAGAAACTACATTTAGAGAGATGAATGGTCGATTAACGATTGAGTTATAAATGTGAAATCTCATCTGTAGTTGAAATATAAACTTAACATCTTGTGGACTATAGGATCTAATATTAAATTTTATATATGAAATAAA
>DWKL01004122.1:0-10864 GCA_018249415.1 Phareas burnsi
ATTATTCCCCCCCCCCCCTCCTCTACGGTGCATTAGTGCGGTAGTGTATGAGAGGTTAGGCAGTACCGGACGTATTTCTTTCTTTCGATTCGCGCCGCACGATTGGCTTGTTTCGAATATTAGCGCCGCAATCAACGTATTAAAGTCTTATTTGTTTTTTGTTGTAAAAAAAAAAACATTTGTTGACATAAATTCACATTTTAAAACATGACTTCTCTACAGAGAACTAAGGACAGACTAAAAACTTTGTCCATATAACTGTCCAAGTGCGGTGACCATCAAACAGGTAAGCACTATTCAAGTATAAGGCATTTGCGTGGTAGGGCAGATAATCGAGACTTTCGAAATTCATCGACTAAAGTTCGTCCACAAATCTAACACTAAATTGACAGTTTCAAACGTCAATTTCTATAGAAATCTGTCTAATTTTGACATCAACAACTGTCAATTTGGTATAAAATTTGTGGATGGACTAGTTAAATTACCTTTAACGAGATAGCTGCATATATGAATTCGGGTCCATAACTTTATGAGCTAAATTTAAAAATGGTTATGTGGCTTTTATTACATTTTTATTTTTTCCAATTACAGCACTCTTTTGCTTTCTGCCTAAAACCCACGTAAGTCTCGTGGATCTGTACGTAATAAAGGACCTTTTCTTTCTTTAAAAATAATCCCTTGCCCAATACTGGGAAATACACGGATTGCAGCCAAATTTTTGTAGCATAGACACTGTACGCGACAGTACAAGTTAAAGATAAAATAATTTAAATGTTATGACAATGTAATTTCATATTATGATCTATTGAAACATTGTTGTAAGTAGAATTATAGCTCTCTGACCATAGATAAAGTAACTAAATAGACTCTTAATAAGTATATATAGATATGAATTCATTAATACCATAAACTGGCAGCGATTAGCGGGGGATTATAATGAGACCAAAAGTATTCGTAGCCGTTAAAATGGATTTATTTGACACGACATTTAAAAAAAAAATTGTCTGGAAATTGAAGCCTGTTTAGTTACTTTCTCTATACCTCAAACATATAACCGATGCCGTATCTTCTCATTGAACGCAGTCTTACTAAAAATACGTCCAAATCATGAACATCTGTATATTTTACAACATCCCCCATTACAATCAAGACATAATCAAAAAAACAAATTAAAACACATTTAATTGTAAACACTACAACTTGCGATTATCGATACAATTCCGACGTAAAATGTTCCTTACAGTTTGATTTCTTATAACAATGTCATGGCTGATTTATAAATACATTTCTCAAAATTGAATATTACAGATACACATTTAGATCATATTATATTATAAAATATGTATAATTGCTTAGGCACTTAAAATAATGTAATCCCTTGGTTTAAGTTAAAAATCTAATATCTATTTAATAGAAAGCATATTTTTATTGGATTCTCATCATTTTCGTCATTTAAGTAATTGTTTACTGGTTTAGATCATCTTATTTGGCTATATTTAAGATATATTTATGGCAGAGAATTTAAGTACACTTCTGATGATGTAAAAGGAAATGAAAAATAGAAAATAATCGTTCAACCACTGGTAATTCGACGCAATATATAAAAGATAGTATTGTAATGACTACACTGTGGGAAGTAATTATCACCGGATTAAGTCAAAAAGTTAAAAATATAAACGGTTTATTGCCTGTATCTATTAATGCTATTTTCTAAATAAAAAATGTACAAAACATTAAATTGTTATATGATACAACGCGTTCGGTGGCCTATTATTTATCAGTTTGTGCGATTGAACGCAAGTGATCACTCATTAGACTTATCCCTTATCATAGATCATTATTCACAAATATATTTATGACTTTATGGTAAATGAAGGCTCAATGTATATTTATATGACCGACACCGGTGGCGCGATCCTTATAAAATATATTGAAAAATGAGCATGGGCGTAGCCAAGGGACAATCCGGCGTGGAGAAAATATGATATAAAATTCAAAAATAGTATTGAAATTTAAATTATAATATATGTTTGACATCAGTTTTGGGTTTCGACATGTTTGAATAATACAATCTTCAGTAATCACTAACATTAGATCCACTTCCCTTTTGCCCACCCCTAAAGCGAATCCCGGCTACACCCATAAGAATAAATCCTATAATTAGCCGCGCGGCCGTCTTCTACCGATAAAATTAAGTCACAACCGCAAACATCTCTGGAGCGGCGGCGTCACATATAATCTCATTACACTAAAAGCTATAAGATTATTTACACGACTTAAGTTACTAGAAAAATGATCAAATAAAAATTAAAATTGACAAACACATCGTCTTATAGTTAACAAAGCGTATGGATTCATCGTATTTACATTTACGTAAAGATAACGTGTATATTATTACATGCAAACTAGGGCACCAAAATAATAAGTACATTATTATCCATTGCGAGCGAATCCTACGTTCGCCGCACGTAACGCGCCTCAAAATGTTAGCACAGTGTTACTTGTAAAGCACATATTGCATTAAAGTCGTGGCCGGTCGTCGAGCGTGGTGCGTGTTCGCGGAGAACAGCCCTTTTACACGACTATAAATAGTTTAGGCGCATTAGTTTTTCATCTACGTGTGTATAACTAGACGTTTCAATAACACAAACGGCTAATTAACGCTCCCATAAATATCATAACATTAGAACGGCAAGCATACAAAGTTCGGCGAGTACGATTATCATTGTGCGTTATTCTTAACGAATATTTCATTATGATATATTTTTACAATATTATTGCTTCATTTGCCACAATATACATAATAGCTCGCGAACTTACCTAATGCACCCACTCGATGCGGCAGGATCGATAGTATCACAATTTGAAGCACAATCGTGACCCGATCGCTGGCAGTGTAAAAGGGCCTTACATCTTTACATTTAGCATTCAAATTATAAGTTGAATGTACATAGGTCACATTATTATAAGGCGGAAGTTTAGACTTAATACTAATCTAAAACGTATTTACAATATGAACAGACTAAAGCGACACGCACAACTTCGAATATAAACTTCTGACCACTATATTGCTTATTATTTCAATTTTATGTTTTTAAGTTCACATAACTGTGTAATACAGCCCACGTTAAAGATCACATTACATTGCTTTAAAGGATACAAAATGCAATAATGCACTTTTACAATCAATTATTGTAATAGAAGTTAATTTGCTTTGACAAAATTAACTAATAATGAAATCCTTCAATTTCCTCACCCACATCATTGAAAACCGCTTAGTAACTTGACCATGATGGAACATTGTTCGTTAGACTAAAATAAATTAAGAACAATGACGACAGACTGGCGTGGAGTTGTCTGTAGCTTAATTCCTTTCAATCATAATCTCATACCAGACATCGGATTATGTGCATTGAAAACGAGATGTGACCTATGAAGATAACATCTTTAAAATTATTCTATGAAGAGATAAGTTTGTCTCGTGTTTATTTATATTCTATAGTAAACAGGCTTTATTGTTGTCAATTTACGTAACATGTTCTCATGTAATATGATTGTATATTGATAGAGGTTAAACCTTTGCGAAGTCTAAAGTAAATTGAATATTTTGAAAAATAAAAGTGATATTAGCTGATGTGATAATGATGTTTAAAAATTGTTGAAGTATTTTTAAAATAAACTTTGCAGTATTTCGAAAATTTATGTCGAATTCCTCCTTAAAATATTTTTTATACTCTAGTCTATCCCATAGGACGAAGCGATTCATACTTATATGCAAATGCATAAAATCCAATGTCCACACACTCACAGTCATTAGATATCTGTAACAATATCCAATTTGCAATCTTCAATAATGTCTAACTATACTCTTGAGATCGTACCAAAATTTTAACCAATCAAATTTAATAAATAACTAATGTGAATTTGTCCACGAGGCAGAGTGAAATAAATACTTGTGATGAGTAGTAATAATGAACAGTTCACAGTTCACTGATAGATAGGAGTTGGGGCGGAGGCGTGGCGCATCGCTACGGTTTGAACTTTACTAGGGGTATGTTCTTTGAATGCAGGCACTTGTCACAAACCCACTCCGCGTACACTTCCGCCGTCAATAACTGGAACGCTGGCTCCGTCAGTCCTGTACAGCCCCTGGAAATAGTCAAATATTGGACTATAATTATTAAAATACTAGTACTATTATTAATTAGTTAATTCACTATGTATGAATAGTGCCAATACCTCTTTTCCCCTGGATGTCATAAGAGGCGAGGAAGGATTTAAATCAAGCAGTGCCTCCCTGAGCATTTTCATCTAAAATAGCCAAGCATGGGGACTATGACAAAATCGCCTTTTCAGAAGCCTACTAAACGTTGGACTCCTATAGGTTGATGCATAGATGGATGGAAATAGTGTATACTGTAGCTTTTCTCTCAAAGAAAGACTGGCAACTGTACTGACATGCAGGTCTCTCAACAGCAGTAAGTTTCCTTATAAGAATTTTGGCCTTCGACTCTCTCCTCTGTATTTAATATTTTTAACAGTGGAGATAAACATTGTGAGGAACTGTTGCCTGACAGTTGTAAATTACATTCTTAAGGGTGTGTGGACTCTACCAATCTACACTTGGTCATTTTAACAGGACAGTAATAGGTTGACATGATGCAGTATTCTCCATAATTAGTGGCAAGTGCCATCCATAAATCACCTTAAATAGGACTAGTTCTAATAGATGTCAATAACTATATTACCACACTGATATAAACTAATCAGAACAAATCCAGGATTTTATATAGAAATATAAGCAAAAGTGAAATTTAAAAGTACAAAGTTTCAATTATGTTCAGTTTAATTAGATATTTTAATACATCATGCTGAGGATAAAACCTTGATATGAAAAAATATACTTATATGTGCAAAGCATATATATAGTCAGAAGTATTAATTGTTAAGAAAGCATTGTAATATTTTGGGTTCTGGAAACATAATCGAAGGTTAAAATATTAGTTAACATAAAATAGCAGACATATCTTCAAAAAATGTTGGCAAATATTCAGTAGCTTTAACTAATATTTGAAGCACTACAATATGTAGATTTGTACATGACGTCATCATGTATGTAAAATGCTCATTTGCATATTCATATTTGTAGAAGTTGTGAGCCAACATCTTATAAAACTGTAATATGAGACATGTAACTAGATAAATGAGATGGCAAGAACAAGATGGTAACATATTTTTTCATAATAAAAAGTTATTATTACATTGTTACTCTATTTAGACAGAAATAAATATATATTTTAAAAATGTTATTCAGTCCACCCATTTGTCTTTGCTAATCTCAGTGGCTGATTTTGGTGATATTTACACAGGAATGTAGGATTCTGGAGTGGGCAATATATATAGACTGCAACTTGTCTCGAGAAGAGGAATGCTTGCAAATATAAAGAAATATCTTAAAATTGAACATATAAAAGTCAAATAAAATATAAAAATAATAAATGAACCTTACCTATGAAACCAAAAGTTGCACCCAGATTCGCACAGGATAGCTTGATCATTGTCGTGAACTTCCTTATGGCATACGCCACAGGGGTAGATAGGAGGAGCATTTGGGTTTTGTGGGTTGAACACCATTGGCTGGTCTGGAGGATAAACTTTTCCTGCACTAACTGGCATTGGTTTAGGACCAAACATCCCCATTCCTTGACCCATCGGTCCCACTCCTTGCCCACCTGGACCTCCCATTGCCATTCCACTCATTCCAGCTAATGGTCCACAACTTCCCATGTTTCCAGGCCCTGGCCCCATTCCTATAGAACCGCTTCCTCCCATACCCATGGGACCACCATGCCCCATGTGACTACCAGAATATGGCGGCCCAGGGCCCATGGATGACATAGGACCATTACCACCCATTGGACCACTTCCCATTCCTGAACCCATAGGACTTCCATGTCTCATAGGACCACAATGACCAGGACCCATACCTCCACTCTGCATTGGGCTTGGTGACATAATAGAACTGCTGGGCCCCATAGAACCATTGGAACAGCTCGGACCCATTGGTCCATTCATGCGAGGAACATTCATACCTGGGCCTCCACCTCCCATTGGGCCATTCATAGGTCCGTTCATGGATCCTGCTCCAAGTGGACTGTGCATTGGTGGACCCATAGGGCTGTTGCTCATGTGACTGCCAGCCATAGATCCCATGTTCATAGGGCTTCCCATAGGACCTGATGACATAGGTGAACCCATTGGCATTGAATTCATTGGACTCATTGGGCTACCCATTGACCTAGATGTAGGACCCATCCCTGGGCCTATGCTATGGTTGCTCATTCCCATATTTGGACCTCCCATGGGTGACATTCCACCCATATGCCCCATTGGACTCATATTACCCATTGGACTGATTCCTCCTCTAGGTGGCATCTGCTGACTCATTGGGCTCATGTTATGCGGTAAAGGACTCATGTGTCTCATAGGAGGCCCACCCATACTGTGCATTGGTCCCATCATCCCCATGGGGCCATTTTGACTCATCATGGGCCCATTTTGACTCATCATAGGGCCATTATGCGATACTGTCGATGGAGAGTCATCAAAAGGGTTAGAAGCTACAATAGTATCACCATAACCAGTTAAAGGGGGCGGTAGCAAGTCCTGGGCAGTAGGGGGAGGCTGAGGGGTTAAGGCATTATTGGCATTTGACGTTTTTCTCCGTTTCTTTGGATTACTTGGTGCAGGTGCAGGTGGTGTTGGTGTGTCCATTGGTGGCTTAAAATCCGGCGGTCCTAATCCTGGACCAGGCAGCCTGTAAGAGGGCATACCAGCCAGATTGTGACTCATTATGATTCTATTCCGTTCCAGCTCTAATGACCATCATGAGAAGTTATGACTAAATGAGCTAATCTAGAAAATACATTCACACATAAGGCACCGCATTGTCACGAGAAAGCGCAATAACGTGCCGGAAGACTGCTTGTGTCTATTTCTGTAACAAAAAATATATCATTATAATAACATCACAGAAAATATATAACTGGCGCGCTATGAACGAAACCGAAGATCTGTTAATTGTTTGTTATTAATCGTCACTCGTCAATGATTATGAGATAGTGTAAAAGCCGTGGATTGTGTGCAGGAAAAAATAAGTAACCTGCACATTAAATTGCATAAATCAGCACAAATCAATGTTAATTTTAATGTTATATCCACCTTTGACAATGATATTAAGAAATAACGACACAAAACTTACTGCATTATCAATTTAGCATCGGAATTAGTGATTATTTTTTTGTCCTCATCAAGTCCCCAAGGCAGGCGTGCAACATATGACAAAATACCAAAAGTAAATCACTTTTAACGTCCAGATATTATTATTTACAGAAGGCTCCTTGGTAGAGTACCGTTTTAACACAAATGAAGAACACTTATAACTACAATTACTAGTTCATTCTGTGCATTTTTATTTACGACTCACGATATTACAAACAACACACGCCACATTCACGATATATTTTTATCAGAAAATTGCCGCTAGGGGTCGTCTTCCGCGTTATTTTTTAATGATGCCAAAGAGGCAAAAGATAACGTTAAACATCTTTGTAACAATATTTTTTATATAAACTAAAAAAAAACAAAATAATAGTAACAGAAATTTTGAACGAAAATTGTATGTAAATTGCAAGCAAAGAATCTGATCATCAATAATAATATGTGAGTATATATATATTTTAAAATATAATTTTGATGATGATGCAAGACGCCATAATTTATTGGCGCGACACTAAATTTACAAAGTTTATATCTACTGTCTATTTGTAATACCAAACCTATCAGACAGTGACAAAATAAATACGTAATTATGCAAGGGAATAAAAAATCATGCCCGTTTGACCGTTCAAAAAGTATATCAAATGTTAAACTGTCAGTTTGACATAACAAGACAATAAGCAAGTTGTTTTTTTAGGTTAAAAACATCGGTTATGAAATAAATCAAGAGAAGTATCGCTTGAGTTAAAAAGAAATGGCTCTAAATAGATTATTTTCAGGACTAACGATAACACCTACCCTAATAAGTAGAAGAGCGATATATACCGGTGTCGTGAACTTTGCCAGCAAACCTAATGTTGTAAAACCAAAGCCTGGGTTTGGTAAAAGTTACAGAAGAATAGTCCATTTCCCTGAGGATTATACCGTGCAACCTTTGAATGTCACAAATCTTGCAGGCCGAGACCCTGTTACAGGTTAATTGTATTTGTATTTTTTTGTACGTAACAAATAAAGTCTATAATCATAGTATGATCCAACTAGCATTCATGTGTCATTGATCGGTGGTTAGTACTAGAGTTCGCCTGAGGAAGTATCCCCGCCGCCCTCACAATCTACCTTGACGCAGTTCTTGTGTTTCGGTTGGAGAGGTGCGGTTGTTGGGTACACTTACACAGAGGCGACCATCGTAATCTTTAGAAGTAGTAACGCATCTATGTATTTAACGTATTTAAGGTTAGATGTGAATAGATCAGGTAGCCTGCACGGTTTGCTATTCTCCAAATATATAAAAAAAAAAAAAGTCACTGTGGATATAATATTACATAAAAATTTAAAAAAATAAACACAGCTCTGGTATGTACCCAGGATAAATAATATATATCAATCAATAGGTAATAGAGAGTTTTGGGTTGTGGTCCCTGAGCAAGCAATGATTTAATTAATGAATTAATGCAAATAGTCCAGAAACATATTTTATTTAGCCTTTCTACTAAGATTCTTTGTGCTTTAAAACCTATTATTAAATAATCTTTATTAAATGTCCATGATACTTTTCCAGGGCGGGTGGTAGCCAAAGGTATTGGTGGTGGAATCAAGCATAAGTATCACTGGATAGAATGGGTGAGAGATGGGCCTACAGAAGGACCACCTCGAGAAGAAAAAGTCATCCAGGTATTTTTTTTAAAGTAAAGCATAGAAGTAACAAATGAACATTCTGCTTGATGGTTTGAGGTCACTGCTGCCAAAGAATCTCTAAAGTGTAGTAAAAACATTAACTGTAGGGGTTAGCTTTAGAATCCAGCTGTATGAAGTAGATTGAAAAATGCATGGAGTCTGATCTTAAGTAGTAATTGTTGCCTGTTGACATCTGTAATTATCTCTAAATACACTGAAAAAGATGAATTTGAAGTTGATCTCAGATATTTAACATTTCTGAAAGTAAATTCAGAATCTCTGCTAAGAAACACATAGCATATGTAGTAGAAGTGAGATTCAAGCTGGTGGACCGCTTAATTAAGAACGTTAAGCAGTCCATTAAATGGTAAATTATCGTAGTGACCAACCTGATATAAAAAGGAATCTTAGCTGTCATCGATCACCGAAACATTGTTGCTCATGATGACCAAGTACTCTATAAACCGGAACATAGCAGCTAATATTCCTGTCATGAGGTGGAAATAAATGCAGCAACAGTACCATTGGAGCAAAATCATGAAAAGTTCTACCAACTTCACAGTAAATCTACCTTTTGCACTAGAAAACAGTAGCATAAACATTGGCATCAAATTATGACCAGTCTTGTTAAAATATTGCTCACTGATACTAAGTGTCAGTTATATATATGTATATATACATAATTCATATTTTAAGGGTAGCAAATGAGCGAGCAGGCCACCTGGTGTTAAATGATAACTCAAGCCCATTGACAACCACATCTAACTACACACAAAACTGAAGTTCTATTTAAGGTTGTATGTAGGCTACTCCTGAACACTGAGATGGTTGGTTCACTGTAAGTGTGCTCTACTAACTCTTTAACAAAGAAGAAACAGCATCATGGTGAATTCTGAGGCTGGCGTGGTGCTTCCCCCCACTAACTATAATTCTACCACTTTTAAATCCAGTCTGAATTAATTTAATGTATTTGGTGCAGATAATGGAAGATGGGTGCAGAACAGCTCACATAGCATTAGTAGCCGTCGGAGACCAATTAAAGTATATACTAGCGACAGAGAATATGAAGGCTGGAGACATAATAAAAACATCCCGTCACTTACCTAGGATACCAGGTACTGTACAATTTTTATTCTCCATACAATTTTTATGCTCCTTGTGCCACAGACAAAATGTTTTTGATTTTCCATGGGGTCATATTTGTAACCACAACTATATATATTTTTTTAAAAGCAGTATTTTTTATGGTGAAACAGCTGTAATTACATGTGGCAATTTATTTATGATCATCATCAATCCATTAGTGCCTGTCTGCCATATTAAGTGTGGAATGACAGATTTCACACACCTTTGAAACCTCTATGGAGAATGCTTAGACATGTGGATTTTGTCACAATGTTTTCCTTCATCACTAAGGCAATGGAATTATTTCTAATGTGCAAATAACTTATACATTTATAAAGTAATTGTAGATGGAAGATAGTATAATTATGTAATAATTATGCTATAATTTATTTCAGTTAGAGCAAATGAAGGTGATGCGTATATTTTAGGAGCTCTTCCTACAGGCACAGTAGTACATTGTGTTGAAAGAGATCCAGGTAAAAGGATTTAGTACAATTAATTGTGTAATAATCTTCTGTAAGACATTTCTCCGTGGAATAAGCCATACCGTTGTACAAAATTTAATTAAAATTGCTTTGTCATATACATTCACTTATACATTAATTATTATATAAAATAAATATTATTGTATATCTCTAAAAATGTATTTATTTCATGAAGGTATGGGAGGTCTGTACATTCATGCAGCTGGAACTTATGGTACAATTCTAAGGAGACAGGACGATCGAGTAATTGTTCAAATGCCTTCTAAAAGGTTATTTAGCTTCGACCAACACTGCATGGCTGT
>DWKL01004123.1:0-10864 GCA_018249415.1 Phareas burnsi
ACTACTCGTTCACAATTAGCATGCATTTGGCTAAGAGATAGATGCGAAATTATATAACACTTCTTATACTATGTATATTGTTACAAATATTATATATTTTATGGTTGGTCAGTATATAGCGTAAATAAATAATGTGCTTAAGTGTTTATTTATCAGAACATTACATAATTATTACAAATTACTTAATATCAATCTCACATTGCATTGTGTGATCACACAATATTATACAAGAAACAAAAGGTTTTGTGGTGGCGGCCACGCACCATCTTATTTCAGTGATAATATTCTGGCTCAACAAACCGCACAAAATCACGCTTTCAAAATCACACTCGCGGTACAGTATTCCTTTTTAATATAATATTATATGTTATTAATTCAATTTAGAACTTAATACTTATATAATGTATTTTTACAAATGAAAATTATCTAACTTGTTAACAAATTAAATTTCACCTTATAATATTTAATATTGACAAACGAGTAAGCGACTATACTGATATCTCCAATGAACCCTGTCGAGTGGTATCGACGACCTATCGCCTATCCAGCGAACTCGTAAATACTATAATAAGTACATTATCAAATGTGATAATAATGCTAAAAATAATAGCTAAATCATCATGTAGGTCATGACACATTCCTAAAATGTAAGGTTCCTTAAACTGATACTTTCGTTTCTTTGGTCACTTAACTGACTACCGATTAGTGCTACGTATTTGGATGTGATGACCGGAATAAACTCATTTTAGATAATTTGATTATTATCGCATTGGAATTTTAAACAAAAGGAGTTTTATTTGAAAGTATAATAATAATAATAATTCTAGTTACATTTTCCAGCAGATCTGTTCTATTTCGTTAAAATACTCTTGAATTTAGCTCATCGAATTTTTATATTTCGTAATAAATATTTAACTTGCAAACTAAACACTTTGACAAAGAAAGAAAATTTATGAAAATAATTATATAGTTTTTTTGGTAATATTCAACTAGATTAACGCATTTTTCTATAAACAATTCAAGAATTATGTGATGCCAATTTGGACCGATAATCCCAATTATTCAATGGCAATTCGCAAGTCATTTGAAAACTCAACGCATCCTGTCTAGAATGTGTTAACATGATTATTTTTTGTATGTATCGGACATGTTATAATTAGTGAATCTATTTGCGCAAGTCGAAGGCATTAAAGTAGACGTTATCGTGAGCGGTCGAAGCCCCTTAGCTTTACCAGATCACGTATTTGTACACATCGAGATAACCCCGTCTTCTCTTTTCATCCTTCACATCTTTTGTTTGAAACAATACCTGCGCTAATGTTTATATAATTTAACTAAGATTAATTTCATGATATAAAACATAAAACATTTTTGTTTATATTTCTGAGTGATTAAGTACTTTAAAATCTGCATGATTTGATTGAAAATACTTAGATTGAAGCGTAACTCTTTTATGATGTATGCGCCTCTTTTACTATATTGAGTGTTAGGTAAATATTTATTATTCAGAAGCAGTTTGAAACGACCGATAGCAATCTTAACGTTCTACCATAGACAATAGTACGTGTCGGAGTTGAAGTTATCTTTGGTTAATTAAAATTGGCAGTGCGTGAGCCGATCACGGAGTGCCTTACCCACTTATAAGCTGCACACGTGCCTGTCAATGAACTCTGTACACCATGTCAGGCGAATAGTTATTCGCACGTGGAGTTGACCAAACTCCCGACCGTACGACATCCAGACGTGATGATTTAGCTAAGAAAAATTGTATCATGTTTTATTCCAGTCTCATTCATCCAACTTAACAAATGAAGTTTTAATTAATAAAATTGGAAGCATTACAAAAAGTACAATTCATGGTTGTGCACATTCAGAACTCTACCATCCATCTCAGTGAATGACACATTTTTTAATTTTATACATCAGTCATATTATGGGTCATCGAACTTGGCTCTATCAATGGCAAACTGGCCGATTAAGAACATCATGTGTAAAAATGCGATTATAAAATACTAACGGGCAAAGATGAGGACATTATCGGTGCGGGCGAGGAAATCGTCCTGCTCGGTATGAGTGACGAAGGTCCGTGAGAGAGCAGGCGCGTCGGCTTGCACTCCCGCTGGTGGCGGCCGGCGCTCGAACCGCTCCATGATGTCCGCCGGCACGCGGGGCAGCTGCCGCCCCGTGGTATTGGGAGCCTGGGCAAACCCCAGCTTGGCGAGTAAACTCTCGCGGATCACCCGCAAGCTGTACTCTCGGGCGTTCTCGTAAGAGCGGCAAGATGCACAGACCACTTGTGCCGCCGGAGGCTCTTGCGGACAGGCGAGGTCGGCGGCGACGGCCGCCAGCCACGCGGCGAGCAGCAGCAGGCTCGCGGGCCGGGCCCGCGGCCCGCGCGTCGCGCCCAGCGGACGCGTGGTGCGGCAGAGCGGGGAGGCGGCGCGGGCGGCTCGGCGGAGCGAGGCGAGCGATGTGCGGCCGCGGGCGGCGCGTGCTACACTGCACGCGGAGGCGCGGCCGCGAGGCGCGAGCGCCACGCACGGCGCTCCCCGGCGCTGCAGCCGCCCCGCACCCGCGCCTCGCGCCGCCCGCCCGCGTGCTGAAGGCATGAATCATCCTGCAGCACCGGGAAACGGGAAAGCGCGCCCACGCCGCTTTGCCGCCCGCCCCACGACCACCCATTCATTACGATAAACTAAACAAATTTACGTTACATAAAACATAGAATCCATAAATATTCCTTGTTGAAACTACTTACCGCAATAGATCTGACACTTAGCTATGTAAGAGCTCTATCTAACAAAAACTTCTTATTTTATATGGATATGCCATGGCTTTGTAGTAACATCTTCGAACGGCAAACATGAGCGTAGATTTTAATGTGTATTAAAGTATTCTGTGAACGTAGCGAAATCTGGCGAATGATTCCTGTGGAACTCATTCTCTATACTTCTCTTTGCCGTTCTATAAACCCATCAGTGCGAGTCACCGATGAATCACAGGTGCGGGGAAATAGGCAGGCGTTAGAATAGACAGATTTAGAAAAAAAAACAGTTAAGTGCATGTCAGGCTACGCTCTATAAAGTGCTCCGTAGTCAAGATGAATGATCACGGTTAAAATTCAAAATTAGTAAGAATTATTTACACGTGCACAGTATTTATATTATTGCCTGCAAAAATAAGTTTGTATTTTATAGTATTTCCCAAGAACACTGTAAATTGTATTTCTCCCTCTCATATCTCAAAAACTGCACAACATACCCATACAATTTTCGTTAGATTTTTTCAAGTTCTACTAGAATTTCCAATCATTGTTGAAATGTTAGAGGGGAAAGGAGGCATAAATCTCCATCAATCCGCATTGGGGAAGCGTGATGGAGTATGCTCCAGGCCTCTCTCAGTTGTGGGGAGAAACCCGTACTCAGCAGTGGAGCGTAAAAATGCTTGAAGCTACAAGTAATTTTGCAGTCCCTGCATCATTTTTAAATACCTATGCAAAAAAAATATGCAATGTTTTTTTTCCATTCCTCACTCCGTTACATGTATCGCACCTTATATCCGTTTAAACAACGCGTAGTGGTTCATAAAACATACCCATCTTCCAAATTCCATCTGTATGGTGATATTAGCCGTCGAGTAAACTGGCTGTAACATAAGGATAGACGTACAGAACGAAATTGTAACCGTTCTGATATTTACTATTAAAGCTCCATTAAACGAAACCCAAAAAAATAAGATTTTGCTGACTTTTGCACGTAAAAACAAACTGCCGTCCTTGATCTAAAATACCGTTATCCAACATGAAGCCATTTTCGATATTTTGAGGTTTTAGTAATCAATAAAATAGGAATTTAAAGCTTCACTATTTGAAAGTGCTCTATTAGATATACTTTTGATACCTCAAACTCTTGCATATAACGCTTAGTAATTACGTAGAAATAATTATGAAAAATTGCCCCAATTTTTGGCCATAATTTGAAAATTGGTTTTGGTATGTAACGGAATTACAGTTTAAGGGGGGCAGCAAAAAGCAATGTTACCATATTTTTTACGAGACCGTTACATTGATACGTTAAGAATGATGCGTTTTATGTCCCGTTCATTCGTTGCCAGTTAACCGTATGGGACAGCTAAAAAAATTTAAACATATAAAAACTTATTAAAAAATCAATGTTGCGTAAAAATGTTAACAAAACATGTCCAGTAATTTAAACAGAGCGTGTAAGTAGAATAGAGTAGAGAGATTATCGCTTAATCTCCATTAAAGGCATTGCAAATTGCGAAACGAATGACAAAAATAATTCCATATATTTTATTTTATTTTATATGTATAATAAATTGGGAATACAAATATTTTGATCTTAATTATGTAATCTTTTATATTTAATTAATAGCCGAATTCCTTTAACACTGATTTTAAAGAATTTAAACATACCTATAGTCCGCCTACAAATTTCAGAGACCAAAAGTTTCTAGTATGTTAGGTACAATAACTTAGGCCAGAACAATTTCTCGTCTTTCTAATTCATAAAAATTATTGCCAGAGTCGACACTTCAACCACTCGAGATTATGCTTAACTACTGTACACTCTGCTGATCAGGGGGGCTGGCAGGTATTCGCGACTGTTTAATAACTCGACAAGTCAATAAATTACTGATTGATACCGTGAGTGCACCAGTACACCACGACGCAGTGCCATCTAACAAGAATGCCAACCTAATGGATCTAAAATATTGTCCTGTGATTTCTACAACTAAAAAATTTTTAACACGTTGACTGCGGCGGCTAATATTCAAAACAATCCACCCGTGTAGCGCGTAACACAACAGGTGTGTTTCATTACGGCGGCACACACCGTATGCGTGCGAGCCGCACGGGTGGCTCTGAAATACATAATTGTATGACTAATATAGAAGGGAAAAGGTACATCATTAAATTAAGATATGTATGAACTTATATTAATACTATGTCAGTCTCTATAAGTGCTAGCCACACAGAAGCGACGTGTCTCACATGCATGCACACGCCATGTAGCATGTTTGATGTCATACAATCGTCGTCGAAACTTAGACAAGCTAGGAATTATTATTTTTTTAATTATTTTTGCTATTTTTTGAATATATATTCGGTAAAAATACGAAAAGAATTTTAAAACCTCTGAGAATTTAGAGACAGTCCGACTTCGTTCTAATCCCCATCTTAAGTGACACGCCAATATTAGAACAGGCATATAGTGTTTATCTATTTTATTTTGTTTGAAATATAGAAGTTTCTATAAACTTTTACAATTTCATTAGGTACTGATTTCATTTTTATGCCGTAACATCATCATCATGGACCCATTGATGTCCCACTGCTGGGTACGGGTCTCCTCTCAGGATGAGAAGGGCTGGGCCATAGTCTACCACGCTGGCCAAATGCGGATTGGTAGACTTCACACGTCTTCGAGAACTTTACGAAGAACTCTCAGATGTGTAGGTTTCCTGACGATATTTACTTCACCGTTAAAGCAAGTGATAATCAATTTCTAATACGCACATAACTTCGAAATACATATTAGAGGTGCATGCGTGGTTCGAACTCCGGTCAATCAATGTGAGAGGCCGGAATCTTAAACAATAGGCTATCACAGCTCTGAGTAGGCATTTTTCATTTCAACATTAATTCTCCTTAAAAGGTTTAGGATTGTAAACGATTAGATAACATGAAATAATCCGACCAATTTAATAATTCAACCCTGCTCTGTAAAACGTTTTTCATCATATCTGTGATGAATATTTTAAAATGAATGATAAGTCCAAAATAAGTTGAAATGGAGATAACTACGGTAAATTTCGTAGAGATTAAGAAAGTTTCAAAGTAAAAAGGATTCGATTAGAGATTAAACGATAAAATGCAGTTTAAACAGTAATATGAGGTTGGTTATAGTTATATATACCATTTTTGATTTTTAACAATGAATACAGATTGATGATTTGGCAATTATTCCATGTTTTAACTTCATCAAATGAAGTTACGAACGGAACATTATCGGCGTGACAGCTGCGACATTGGATCTTTGGGAAATAATATCCAAAGGAATTTAGAAACTTCTGAACTTGGAGACGTAATCCGACTTTTTTTATCCTATTTTATTAATGTTAGGTACATAAGTATATTTGACTTTATACTTGAATCTTTTCATATCACAAACGTTACCGTTTGACATGGATCAAAGCGTTAATGTCTGATCTGGTGTTACACATGCCTAAAAATGATGCTGACCAGTTGGCCATTAAGCCCATCTAATGGCTTCCTAGAAGTTAACGATACCGCTAATTTTAAAACATATTATATATAATTATAGATTGAAATCTAGATCTATATCAGACACAGACATATACATAGACTTAACTACTATAAAACTGCGTACAATATAATAATTATTATACCGTTAATCCGCACACTTTTCTTATTGTTTTTACTTTCATACAATTCCTATTTTTTTTTATGTTTGAAGAGTAGCGAACGAGCGTGCAGGCTACCTGATCTAAAGTACTCACTGCAGCCCGTGGACACCCATATCTAACCTCAAACAAAACTGAAGTTCTATCTGAAGTCATACATAGATGCGTCACTACTTCTGAGGACTAAGATGGTCGCCTCGCAACAAGTGTGCCCGATAACCGCACCTCTCCAACCAAAATACAAACTGCTTCACGGCGGGTTATGAGTGCGGCGGTGGAACTTGTCCGGACAAACTATAGTTTTACCACCTATTAGTTTCTATTTCTAAACTAAAATAAAGGTGCTTACACCAGTGTAATACATATTCCTATACTCCTGTCTAGTTCTACATGGAATCTCTCTGTGTTAACCCTTTGAGGCAAGGAATTTTAGAAAATAAAAATACCCATGTTACACAGAAATTTTATATATTTAAAAATTGAACAAAATTGGGATATTTTTATTAATAAGAATATACAATGATATAAAAACATAAAAAATATTAATAATTCAATTCTGTTATTAGTTACATGGTGGGTCAAAAAATGTCCCATCATGCATTATTACGCATAAAAAAGGTGGGACATTTTTAATACCACCGTGCCCCAAAGGGTTAAATGATCTACACCATGCCTAATAATTATAGGGCGTCTACGACAACCCATGATATCTGGTCATTGTACAATTAGTTGGACTAATCCAAGATGAATGGATCGTATTCAATATAGACAGTTATCACAGATATAGATAGATCTAGATAACAGAAGTACCATAATTTTGTATGAAATTCCATTTTTAACTTCATAAGCACTATTTAGTGATGGAAACCTGAATCGATAAAAGGCGTTTTTGCAAGGCAACATAGACTCTTGCGATTCAACAACGCCTCATCGCGTGCTGCACCCATTTCCTTCCACCCACTTAATATACAAATAGGATAGAATACTCTTATACACCCATTTTGCGACAAAGGAATAAAAATAAAGCAAATTAAAATGCCTGCATAATAAGTATAAATATATGCAAATAATCTTAATTTCTCTATTTCTGACGTCGATTGTCGAGATCGATTTATGTTGCATAGAATGAACAGCACTAATTTTTGACAGAAAATTTACAAAGTCATCTGTACCAAGTAATTAAAGCGATATACCTACGACATTATCCCTTATCAATTTTATTCACCTGTTAACTTAGGTAACTTACTTCTTACGTAAATAGCTCCAAGTAAAATCCAAAATTTATTTCGAATACATAGGAGAATTTTGTTGCATAAGTGTATTCTTAAATGTACATTAAAGATAATTGATATTAAAATACATTATGAATATTTTACTCATAAAATGCCTTACCGATGGAAGGGTACATTTACTTTTGTTACATCTCTACAGTTTTTGCAATTTATTTCAGTACAATTAGGCATTTTCGAGTTTTCGACTGACATTTAACTACCGCTAACAACTTTCTTAAATTCAACCCAGAATTGACCACATAAGTGTTTTATTCTTATGCCGGGCACACGGAGCAGGTGCACTGGCGTTATCTAGTTCTATCGATATTTGTGATAGTTACATATAAAATATACTTATATTATGCTCACAGTAAGTAGCACACGGTACATTAATTTAAAGATAATGTGTAGGTATCATAATTTACTGGCAAAATTGTTTGTTTTACTAACGGGCCCGTGAAAAACGACGTTCATGCGATGTTTCGGAGAATAAATATTTTGAGTTTTACTACATAAAGGATGTAGTTGTGCTACTTATATAATATTAGGAACTCGGCCAATAATACTTTTATCTGAACACTTTTTTTCAGTTTAAATCCACGAGCCGTGGATATTTTCCGGATAAGAAATAACGTATGTTTATCTAGCTAAAAGCTTCGTGAAAATCGGTCTAACAGTTATCAAGATTACCCCATAGTGACGAACAAAAAATATTAGTGACCATTATTATGCTGATCGAAACACGGACGGAAACTGTCATAAAGCTAAACCACCACTGATCATTCATTTAAGCTATCGTACTTCATATTGTTTTAATCGTTTGCAATTCGTTACTGCTGTAGTTGTGAACAATAATTAATGGTCATTGTATAATGATTATATATTAAACTAATTTTATAATAATATACCTACCTGACGAGTACCCACGCAAAATTTGCCCTAACGCTTATGTTTTTTTAGGATTCCGTAACAAAATGATAAAACTCATATAATTTCGCTAGCTTCTGTATGTCACAGCTGTTTGACTGTTAGACTATTGGTATTGTATAGGTGAAATTTTAAATGTAGGTGTCTATTATGATCTTATCGCTAGTTGAATCGCATTATTAGATAAAATAAATGTTTAGTTTCGCACAAATTGAAGTGGCAAGTTATATTTTTTCAATTTATTATATTTTAAACGGGTGTCGTATTACGAATACCCCTTTGCTAATATTCATATGTAAACACTATTGTTCACTTGTCTTTAAGAAACTCAGCGAAAATTAGGACTAAGCTCGTGTAAACTAGGCATAAAACAGTAATAGGTAAATATAAAGAAGTAATGCCCCACTTGCAAATCAGGAGCAGTTGTCTCAACTATCGATAGATTTGTCTATGGAGTGGGTAAATTCATGAAACTGAGTAAAATCCGCAGTTTTTACATTTTTAGATAATTTAATTTGGTCATTCAGCCAACTACACGATGGAACTAGCTTAATTTGTAAAGTATCTACTCATTTTAACTATTAGGCTTACAGCAATGTATAGAAATTGATGAATACCAGAAACATATCATGTAATTAAAATCTTCAGAAAATACACAAATATCAAATAATATGAAATTTATGCTATATTGGCGGCATTGGCTGTGTGACTTTTATAGTTGTCACTGTTGACAATCTTGACTTGACAATTTAGATAGATTTGAAATATGTTGAGATTATTATAGTTATTACATATAATTTGCCGTACTTCATGTTTTCCAAAACAATTTCTTTAATCAATATTTTCGTATAAATACCCGGTCATTAAGATTTTTTTTTTCATTTTTAAAAGTAATGGAAAGATGTCGAATATGTTTAGGATACAAAAGGAATGTGTGTTCCGTATTTGAGAGTGAGCAAGGAATTTCGTATGCTGATATGATAATATCACTAGCCAAAATAAAGGTATGCTTACTAATTTAAAAAAAAACCAGATTATATATTAAAGGTGCATAATTGTTTGTCCCAATTACAGGATATTAGGTTTTTGGTTGCTTTCTAACTATTTATCAATGGGTATCAGAATACTTAAATGTCTCTTATTATTTTCCAACAGTTCTTAGAGGATGCATATAAAAACAATATATGTTTACAATGCCGTAGAAAACTTCGGAATTCGTATGATTTTAAAAAGCAAATAGAAAGGTAATATGTAATGTTATTTTTATAATGTATAGTAGATAGTATGATTGTACTAAATTATTAAATTTATGTGTCGTCTAAATATGTATTAAAAGCTCTACAGCTGTAAAGACCTGTAAGACGTGTGGATTTTCAATTGTACTTTGCATTTGAATTTTATCGCATCTCAAAATGTAAAAACTTATAATATCTAATCTAATAGCATATTTTAAAGCTTACACATTTTAAATTATATAAAACTTACAGACCTACAATTTTCTTTTATTTCAGATCTGATTTAGAGCTAAACCAGCATCAGAAAATATTAAAATTCAATAATATAGATGAAGTAAAGCTAGAATTAGCTGATGATCTAGAGATAAAGGATAAAGTTGGAAACTTAAACATAGACATAATTGTCAAATATATCAGTTTATTTCAGTGTGGCTGTAAAACATTATTTTATAGGGACACCACTATTCAGAAAGTTGATTCTGCTGATAATAGTATGACGATGAATAATAAAACCATACCTGTATTAGACCTTTTAAATAGAATCAAGTATGAGAGTGATAGTGATAGTATAAATGTAAGATGTGATTTTAACTCATTACATTTTTTCACCTTTATCATTTAAATGTATTTACTTATGTTTTTTTAACTATTGAACCTTATCTTAAAGCTGAATCTGTATGATGAACATAACAGTGACAATGACGTATTATCAAAAGAAAGGACACCTAGGAAAACCCAAAGAAAAGTAATGAAGGAGAAAGGTATTTAAACCTACTACTATTGAATTGTTTATTTAGATTACAAATTTTACAAACATTACATTATGATATTGTTGAATTGTTTTTAGATATCATACTAATATAATTAATCCATTAACAAACAAAAAAAATGGTTCCTTTTATGATAATTTATAAAATAGATACCTTCTATAATTCCACAGAGTTGGTACAATATGATTAGTTATATTAATACTACATGCCAACT
>DWKL01004124.1:0-10864 GCA_018249415.1 Phareas burnsi
ATTAAAATTGTGAGAATAATTAACAAAGCAAACAATCCGTAAGTGCTTTTGCATTGAGAGGTTTGATTAACATAATTTACCTACAAATAATCATTTATTGCGGTTATATTTTAAACTGTGCAAAACTACGCTAGTCCTTATGTTTGTCAGTTAATTTTGACTTTTTTAATGTTAATTATTAGTTAATTTCGATACATAATCTACCGTCGATTGCTACTCTTGAAACAAAAAAATAATAATTAGGATTCGTAACGGCAAACACTAATTTTTTTTATGTGAAAAAAGTGGCAAACGAGGTTGAAGTCCACCTGATGTTAAGTGGTCACTGCAGCTCATGGACACGTACATCTAACCAAAAACATAGATCGTGCATTGTACTATTTCTCAGGACTAAGCTGATAGCTACGCTGCGAGTGTACCCGGCGACCGCGCCTCTCCAATCGAAGCCCATGAATTGCTTCACGGAGGGTTATGAGGACAGCGGTGGTACCTCTCCGAACGAACTACGGTTCTACCATCCAGAATTTAGTCTATAGTCATACCACCATCTCGTCTTTGAATACTGCAAGAATATTATCTACTTATAGAGGTGGTTTTGGTAAGGTGGTAGAAGTTAAAAATAAATAGAGACATAAACAAGGATTTTATAAATGTTTAACACATCAAAGTGAGAAAGGTTTCAATCCATGGATCTAACATGAGTTTTTAAACTTAGCGTTGGTACGAATCTAATAACTTTTTAACGTATTACCACTTCATAATAACTACACCACTCGAACTAAGTTAAATATGACCACAAATTGCAATTTTCCCGTTGTATTTTATGCATCAACTATCATTGAATCACCGCCGTTCACAACACTTAATTGAGTTGTTTTTTTAAGATTTGAGAAAAAACTTCGTCACGTAAACACAATCAGTGCGAGAGGCGCTTAACGCCTGACTAACTAGTGACTAAAGTCAAAGCAAACATCTCGCGGTTGTCCCATTTGAAGGACATTACAACAACGGACTGTTTTTATAATATACTGTCTAAGTAACCTGTTTAAATAATATTTAATAATCGTTTCAGGTTTCACATTAAGCGGTGTTCCGACATTTTTTTTTCAATTATTGTATTTACGCAGGGAGTTGTTTAATTGAAATTAGGTGAAAGATTTTTTTTTTATGTTAGATGGGTAGCAAACGAGCGTAGAGGCCGCCTGGTGTAAAGTGGTAATTGCAACCCATGGATACCCATATTAAACGTTAAACAGGACTGAAGTCATTTCAGAGGTTCTATATAGACTCCTAAGGACTAAGATGGTCGCCTCGCTGTAACCGGTAACCACACCTCTCTCACCGAAACAGGAATTGCGAGGGTGGCGGTGATATCTCCCGAAGGAACCATATTTCTGCCACGTATTCAATTATTTATTACAAAAAATATACATATGAATTTATAGAAAAACTTTTATTACGTCATTTTTTTTCTATATTTTCCTTATAATTAATTTAGTGTTTTCTATTTTAATACAAATAAGACGACAAAAACTATAGATGGACAAATGATTTTAATAGAGCAATTAGCTTTTTTACGTAATAATAATAATACAATACAAACAAAGTATATTTAATGTCAGACTAACGATTAATAATTTGACAGTTCGGCAAACATCTCGAACAGGCACGGGCAATTGCCTCGTGTTTGCATGTGTCCATGGCACCAACGGCCCAGGGAATCCTAGTGTGAGGCTATGAGTGTAGAAATATTTTTTTATTTCCTTAAAAATTCGGGTGTGCATAAGGGTGGAAGCTTCAGATCAAAAATAAATTTCAAATATATTTCAAACAATATTTCTAACCCGAACACGACAAGTGGAAATATAAGGGCCTTATCTAAGTCCTAATGTACTCACAAGATTGACATTTACCTTCGTCACTGGAAAATTAACGATAACTTCTAAGCTGCAACTCCTTAGGGACCATACGTCCAAGTAAACTTAACCCTTTTCTAACGTGTGTTCCTGCTACTTCCAGTTCGTAACTAGCTTATGACACATGGTTTTGTTTCTTTTGAGCAAAAATTGTGGATTTAGACAGTTTAATGGGTGGTCGAACTACCGACCGGGGTGGTACCGCTGCCGTCATAATCCGCCTTGAAGCAATTCTTGTGCTTCGGTCGGAGAGGTGCGGTTGCTGGCTACACTTGAAACGAGGCGACCATCTTAGTCTTTAGGTGTAGTGACGCATCTCCAATGCGAATTGGTGTCTATCTGGATATCAGTCATTAAACCTTCGGAGGCCATATGAACGTTTTGAAAACTATCGGTTAGAGTTGACGATTAACCTGTGTTTCTATCCACTTATTGGAGCAGCGTGGTGTAGTATGCTCCAGGTCTCCCCCAGGCCTGTGGGGAGAGACCCGTGCTCAGCAGTGGGATATACACAGGGTTGCAGCCAATCAGTATAAGAGCTACACGCGAGAGGATTTACAAGACAAAATTCGTTCCAAATATATTTTTACGTACGAACAAATTGTGCAATCCTTATTTGTGTAGATATTGAAACCTATTAAAGCTTTATATAGTTCATCTCTGGGGATATGTTAACCATGTGAGGTCGCTAACCTCATCCTAGTACTGTTAATCTTTGACTTACAATAATAATATATTTTCATTTATGGGACTAGACATTTCTACTACGACTAGAGTAGCGGAAAACGAATGGAAATCCATTCGTTTCTCATTATATTATAACCCGTTATAATAATTAGGCATAATATATATAAAGTAGTGATAGCTTGGCGGCCTCAAAGCTGGGCGTCCGGGGTTCAAATCCTGCACGCACCTTTGATTTTTCGAAGTTATGTGCGTGTAACAGATTAATTATCACTTGCTTTAACGGTGAATCGTGAGGAAACCTACACATCTGAGAGTTGTTTGTAAAGTTCTCTAAGGTATGTTAAGGCTACCAATGCGCACTTTGCCAACGTGGTGGATTATAGCTAAATCCTTCTCATTCTGAAAGAAGGCCTGTGCCCGCAGTGGGACATTAGTGGGTTGATGATGATTATGATAGGTGGTGGGGGTAATATTTCGTTCGGTGCAATACCGTCGTTGCCCTCATAATCTGCCCTGAAGCAGTTTTTGTTTCGGTTGGAGAGGCGTGGTTGTCGGGTACACTTACAACCGTCCATCTTAGTCTTCAGTAGTAACGCGTCTACATACGACCTCAGACAGAACTTTAGTTTTGTTTGAGGTTACATGTATTTGTGCATCGGCTGCGGTGACCACGTAAATTTCGGTGGCCTGCACATCGGTTTGCTTTTTTCAAACATAAAAAATGATGTTCGCTCCGATCCCAGGGCTGCTGGAAGAAATTTCATTTTGAATAAGCAGTCCTTTGTACTACGTTTACTTGTTTGTGTGTTTTGTGTACGAAAATTTGTTGAAATAAAAAATAAATAAATAAAGGAACTGTTTCATATTTACGAGCATTATTCAAACCGACTCAATGACTATCAGCATGTGGAGTGTATATGTAGATCTTGTTGTGACCACAATCTAAACAAGCGGGATGTATTTACACATTCATCAATGCATGTCTTTAAGATAGAAGTTTATTCAATTAAATATTGTATAGGTGATAGGTTCATGTAATCAATTCAAACATAGCTAACAGAGAGTCAACGACGAAAAATAGATGAAAACAGTAACATTCTAGTATTCCAGTGCTAGACACTCCTTGCTGTTCTTGGACGCTGGTATTTTTCCAGGACGAAAATAGTCAGGCCATACTTCACCACGTTGCCCAAGTGCGGATCGGTAGACTTCACACACCTTCGAGACTTCGTAAATAACTCCCAAATTTGTAAGTTTCCTCAAGTCATTTTCATTCAACGTTAAAGTCTAATCTAATGTAACGAATTTGTGATTTTTTTTTAATTTATTTATTATTTAACAATGGAGTTAATACTACACTAAGTACTGAAACCCAAAACAAAATTAATAATTGTAATTAAAAACATTTTATATGACAAGAGTAGCAAACGAGCGTGCAAGCCACTTGGAGTTAACCATAGACATCCACATCTAATCTCAAACAGGACTGAAGTTCTATCTGAGGACGTCCGTAGATGTGTGTGTGTGTGTAGTAGATGTGTGTGTCAAGTATTACTTATAAAAAATAAGATTGCCTTGCTGTAAGTGTAATTATATCTGTATTGACGACCCGCGTGCCGCAGGTCATCATACCGGTCTGACAGGCACGGGGTTCCGGTTTCGGTTCGGACCAGGTAGACATTTAAATGAAGAATTTAGATTTCTGTTCTGGGTCTAGGTGTTAATATACTCGTCTTTGTATGCGTATGTGTAGGGTACCATGTTTCGTGGGTGTTATGGACACCCCCGAAACATGGTATTCTAGTGTGGAGCTATGACCGTAGAATGATTTAATTTTAACTATTTGCATGCATGTCATATTGTTTATAGGATATGAGGTCATCCATCAGCTTGAAACCTCTCAATGTATACTTATTCTACGCAAATAAATTATTCAAATTCTGAATCACTGCATTTACATATATAAACTATATAAACTATAGTCAAGCAACATTGGTAGAGAACATAAACGAATCAATATTGCTGTACCGACAAGGTTAACATAATTGTAGTTAAGGTAAATATAATTGTGCAATAAAATAATTTCATGTCATCTCATAGTTTAGCTCAGTTTTAGTTTAGGTTAGTTTACTTCGTTTCACTTAACTTTAGTTTCGTTTTGTTTCGTTTCATTTGGTTTTATTTCATTGCATCGTTTTCTTTAGGTTACTTTAATTTAGTTTAGTTTAGTTTATTTCGTTTCATTTCAATTAAATAGTAGTAATTCTTATTTGAATTCTAAAGCAATGAAAATAATGGAACCTGGCATTAAAGAGTTAAGTCTTAACACTTTAGCGGTGGTACAAATATTTATGGTGAACACGGTGGCATCATACGCGCACGTGACGCTGTGTGTTCTAATTTGTAGGGTGTGTTAACTTACTTATGGGAGGCGTTTAATTTAGTTCTTAACAATACTAGCAGATGACGTGTCCATGGTCTATAATGTCTACAGATGGCCAGTATGCCCAATTGTCACTCCCATTACATAAAAAAATAAAAAATAAGATTTTTTTATACCCACCATACTAAATATATTGTATACTGGTCGATGAAAAAGTCGTCTAAAGAATGGCCCCTTTTGAGGCCATTATTAACAACCTCCATCCGTCTATCCCCGGGGTCCATACATTCAACTTCAAGACTAACCCTTCACCGATTTATGTTTGTAACACTTTCAGTAAATAAAAATTCGCAAATAAATAAATTTGAAGAAATCCTTAAAAATATGCTCAAATGGATTTCCAAATAGAAAATAAGAGTAAATATTGCAATAAATTATTACAACTATTATATTTTTATTTCGCGCCAAAACCACAATTCCATTCTTATTTAAAATTCTCTCAACAAAAGGCGCAAGTAACTAGACCACATACAGCCAAGTTTCACTTAATTAATTTTTGTTGCTTGCTTTTTACTTTTTAGTGCTTCGTGGGTTAACGACTTTTCTAAGTAAGTACTGGGCTGGAATATAAAGTACCCACGCTTTAAAAATTGCAATAAAGATAAATTGTACAAGAAATGGCCGCAACCCATTAATTATACAAGTCCTTTATAAAAGAATTCTTAACACATCACTGAAGGAACGCCATATTAAATAAATGATTAGAGATTACGGGGAGTCGTGATTTGAAATAACTCCAGTTCCACTGATCTTAATGGCTGTAAATTTTTTTATTAAATTGCTAATTAAATATTTTAATGAAAAATACGTATGTTGCATATGTATTAAATTCTTGTGTCTATTTATACTTCGTAAAACTTCTATAATACTGATAAAACGCTATGATATTTATTTTTATTCGTTTTTATTTAGATAATAACAAATATTTTAATTTTAATTCTAAAACAATGAATATAATGGAACCGGGCGTTAAAGAGGTAAGTTTCAAGATTTTCACGGCGGCTTGTTTTATTATTTTTTTCTAGGACAATCGCTGAATGATTTCTAAATCCTATAAAATTATTCCACCGAAAGTTCCGTGGATCTAGTCTCACACCATACCGTTTGAAGCACGCCAGTATGTTGTAAAATGGCCAATCGCTGTACAAATAAAAAATATACATATGAATTGATAATCTCTTTCGTTTGGAAGACCGTTAAAAAGTATATCATAAAAATCTATTCTGACTTTAATTTTTTTTTAAATATAAAACACAGGAAAATATTCTCTGGGCCAGGGCCAGCTGCTCTACAATAGGTTGGTGGAAGGGTTAGTGTCTAACCGCACTGTTTAATGAGTCCTCCGACAAGATTTAACAATTGTTAATTAGGGGTTTGTCGGGTACACATACAAGCGAGGCGACCATCTTAGTCCTCAGGAGTAGTGTCGTATTTACGCACGATCTCAAATTTCTGTTTGAGGTTAGATGTGTATGTTCATGGGCTGTAGTGACCACTTAACATGTAATGGTTTACACGCTCGTTTGCTACTGTTTTCAAATAAAAATAAATTATAGTTGATATTTACAGTACCTTTAAATAACGACATTTCCATATTCACACATCATAAATCAGATCACATTAACATATTTGCTTTCACTAATCACAATTTTCAACATATATCATAGACATTTGGCGAACGAGTGCGTCTTTACGATAATTGTTATCGTTTTACTGAAATATATTGAGAATTCAGTCTTTCGAATGGTTAGAAATGATGTTGGCTTTGGTTTGTATATTTGACTTTTTGTTTGAAATTTTTATATTTGAAGAGTAGCAAACGGTCGTGCACTTCGGGCTAAGTACGGATTGGCAGACTTCAAACACCTTCCAGAACTTCGTAAAGAACTCACAGATGTGTAGGTTGGATCACGAAGTTTTGCTTCACCGTTAGTGATTAATTTCACAAATGTATACTTCTCGAAGGTATGTGAAGTCCATCAATCCGTTCTTGGCCAGTGTGGTGGACTATGGCGTAACCCTTCTCGTTCTGAGAGAAGACCCGTGCCAACAGCGGGACATTAATGGATTGATGATGATGATCAAACATTTGGACAAATTATCCGGGAAAAGGGTCCTGTGGGATAACCTTGTTATTATAGTCATACTATATCAATACGCATATGAATGTGTATTGACATATGTATATTGGTTTATCGGTCCATATAAATATTTCCGTAATCATTAAATAGGTTTAAGAAATATATTTTTTACGCTTTATTTGTAAGGTAAGGTAAAAAAAATAGAGGACGCATCATTTATCATCTGTTTATCGTAACAGACATTAAGTTGTTATTTTTAAAATCACTATCACTATCAATCATGTCACTTAATTTTGTAAGTACATATCGCAAATATTTACGTATCGTGGCATATCTGTTACCTGATGACGTCTATGGTCGCTTATGGTTATCTTATAGGTAGATAAGGCGCATAACACGCAAGTAGGTACATTAAAGATTTGTAGGTGATCGTCATGATTGTAAAATAGATTATTAGATTTCACATTCGTTCATTTATGAATTGACTTCTAATAAGTTTTAGAGCGGTAGAGAGTGGTAGAGGTAGGGTTGTTCGACCGGGGATAAACTATGGCCGCCGTCACCGTGAAGCAATGCTCGTGTTTTGGTCGGGAGTCATGGTTTACGGGTCCATTGCCAGTTGATATGACCATCTTAATCCTCGGGAGTAGTAACGCATGTACGTCTGCTCTTAGATAGGACTTTGGTGCTGTTTGAGGTTTGAAGTGACGTCCCTGGGTTGCAGTGTCCACTTAACATCAGGTGGCCTGCACACAAAATTCCTACACTTCTAAAAAAAAAAAATCCTTAGGGCTAGCAAGGCGTCTGTGGCGGACCTCATTAGGACTTCTTCATAGGTGCCTCTGGAGTTGAAACACGAACGTGGTTGCCTTTCTTAAACTTTAAAATTATTTTTTATTTAAATATCGAGTTTTCGTTATTAGCAAACAAATCTTTTATATAAACGTATTTTTTTACAGCAGAAGAGAAGGAAACATGCGTGCGGGCCACCTGATGATAAGTGGTCAATTCACGTCTATCCTCAAACGTGACTGAAGTCTTATCTAAGCTCGTGCGTAGATGCGTTGATCCTGAGGACTAAGGTGGTGGCTTCGCTGTAAATGTATTCGACAACCATAAAGTTTATACTATATGGCTATATTTGCCAAACAAGACTCAAATCTGGACGAATAACTAATCTTCTTGTTGTAGTGACAAGAAGATTATAGTTATTCGTCTATACTGCCGTCCTTAAGCTAAATATCTAGCCGATTTCGACATTTTGAGTTTATCGCAATCGGTAAAATACAAATTAAAAATTTCACTATTTAAAAATGTGCTATTAAATCTATTTTTGACAACACTACATAATTTTTGCATATGACGTTAGTTATTCATGACCAAACCATTAATGTCCCCCTACTGCGCACGGGTCTACTTTTAGAATGAGAAGGATTAAGCCACAGTTCATCACGACGGCCAAAGGTGGATTGGTAGACTTCTCATACCTTTGAAAAATCAGAGGTACTTGTGGGATTCGAACCCCGGTCTTCCAGTTTGAGAGCTCGGATTCTTAACCACTAGGCTATTGCTTTTGCTATTAAGTTGTCTATTTAAAAAGACGGCTAGAGGTGGGTACAGTCCAAATAACCACTAGACTAGAAAAACACTAGAAAAACAAATAAAAATAGTTTTTAAGAAAAAATATAACCGACTTCAAAATCACATCTAAGCAAACACAATATTTTGAATACATTTTTTATTAAATCATCAACTCATTACTGTTTCACTGCAGGACGGGTTTCAGACAGAGAAGAGTTGGGTCCACCACGCTGGCTTACTGCGGATTGGTAGAGCTCACATACCTTCGATCATTTTACAGAAGATTCAAATATATAGGTTTCTCCATACGTGCTTCAGAGGACACATTAAGCTGACAGTCCCGGTTGTTACCACTGAATAGTAGTCGTTCAACCTTATGGAGGCTTTGTGGGTAGTTTAAAAAATCTGACATGAGCAGGCCACTAACCCGTACTCCGCCAATTCGCATTGCAGCAGCGTGGTAAAGTGCCTAGGGGGATATAAAAAGGATTGCAACTAAGCCATGCATACATTTTTATTACATCTGCATACATATATATTTTTTAATTTATTATTTTTGAATACTTAGCTTAAAAGTTTTCCAACCAACCAAAAGTGTATTGTATCGATATATCGCATCGTATTCGTATCGTATGCGTTTCAATCGATATAAAGAGTGTGTATAAATGAAAAATATTTTTAATGTTTTTAAAATATTCTCTAATTTTTAATAAATAAACAATACTCACATTTTTAAGGTTTATTCAATAGTTTGTTTTTACAAAGCAATATGCGGTAGAACAATCGTTCGTCTGCTACGAATCTTTAAATTATAAATATATAAAACTTTGTCATAGTCTTATACGATACGTTAATGCGATATTTTTATAGGTATACGATATATCGAAGCGTATCGTATCGCCGAATATCGTATTAAATATGAATAATATATCGAGCTATATCGAGATTCTGTTTTATCGTATTGGGCATCCCACCTTAATGCCTAATAGCGAAAGAGTATATGGTAGGCATATATAAAAAAATAATAAATAGGTAACAAAATGATAAAATTCTTATGTCATTTTAGTAAAAAACCACTCCGCCAAGATTACCAAAGTATAGTGTTCAACAGCAAAAAATCCTAACATAAAATTCCGATACAAAGTTCACATCTAAGTTCGCTATGTGCCTTCAAGCGGTCTTACGCCGGGAATCTCATGAAATTCTGATAAATAACGTTACGGAACATTCCTGGAGAGATTGCATGGCTCCACAAAATATCTGGCCAAAGATCAATTTGATAAATGCGATGTAGGTAACTAACCTATTATGCTTTCGATATTGCTATGCATGTTATTATACATATATAAAAAAATATATATTAGAAAAGTAAAATTTTCAGTCAGTCAAATAAGTTTTATTTATTTTATTTTGAATTATGGTAAAAGTATATTGTGATTTTGAATTGGGAGCCGGTTATAGATGACGGAAAATGTACAAACAATACTAAAACATGACTGGTAGAAAGAAGATATGTGATATCTAGTTTTAATATGATTTGATGGTGGCGCAGCGGTTACCATACGGGTCTGACACGTAAAGAGTTCCGGATTCGATTCCCGGCCAGGCAGATGAATTTAGATTTTCCTTCTAGGTCTGGATGTTAGTATGCTTGTCTTTGGATGCACCCATGGTACCCACGACCTAGGGTTACTCTTACATTGGGGCTATGTGTGTGGAAAGCGTTTATTAAAAAAAATATCACGAAACTACGAAAATTAAACTTTTTTTTTTAAATATATATGTAGACAGGAGTTCTTATATAGCCGCCGTCCTTATAATCCGCCATGAGGCTTGTTTTTTCGGTAGAAAGGTGCGATTGTGTGGTACAATTATAGCGAGGCGACCATCTTAGTTCCCAGGACCAGTAACATATCTACGTACGACCGTACGACCGTACGACGTATTTGAAATTAGATGCGGGTGTCTACAGTGACCAATTAACAGGTGGCTTGCACTCTTAATTGCTATTGTTCTCAATATATATTGTAGACATATATATCTCTCTCTCACTCTCTCATCGACCCATTAATGTCCCATTGCTGGGCACAGGTCTCCTCTCAGAATGAGAAGGGTCAGGCCATAGTCCACCACGCTGGCCAAGTGCGGATTGGTAG
>DWKL01004125.1:0-10863 GCA_018249415.1 Phareas burnsi
AAACAGGAAGTCGACGCAGATTCCCAATTGTGTGTATTGTGTATATATTATACTGAGAATCATGGGAAAAAAAAAAAAAAAAAAAAAAAAAAAATACTTATATAAAATATTTACTATACAAGGAGTCAAAGTTAAAGGGGTGCAAATTCTATACATCTTTATCTAGCAACCCCCTGGTCTTCTTCCACAGTGCTAGATGTGGCCTGTAATTTTACAGTAGAGGCAGTATCCATGCTAATTTTTCTTTTTATAACAGATAGCTTCAACATGTACAGGATTCTTAAAAAATGAACACTTTTTATAATCGTCTCTGTTTCCTGGAGCAGTGGTATCCAAAGGCCTTATGCCCTTCTTTTCCACATGTAAAACATTTAAGGACTTTCTTTATATGGACATGGTAGTCTTCATGTTTGTTTCTACATTTGAATTCATGAAACCTTGTATTTGAGTAATGAAGTTATACCTTGACATCCAGCTGAACGGCAACAACTTCTAATAGCTTGTCACCTAACATCCCAATGATAGCTTGGGTGACTATGTCATCATCACCGACTTGACGTGAAATGCCAATATCAAATTTGTTATAATATAACTCAAGTTTTCAGTAGTTAATCGTACTCTATTAACTAATTCTTTAGTTTAAGTTAGTTTGGTTTTAGTGAATGTAAAAGCTTTGATCAGCTTTTCCTTTCCCTCACTTCGCTAATCTCATATGATGCCTGTTCCTCATACCAGCCTTTGACATAGCCACGCAACTTAGGTGTGCAACTACAAATCAAAGTTTGTTCATCCCATCCATGCATATTTGATATACATAAAAAATTTCGAATCCAGTACTCTGTTGAAACTGAAGATTTTTGGCATACCAACTCTGGAATAAAGTTATTTCATCCCACATAACAAATAGCTGCCATAAAAGTCCCTACAGTTTCTAACGAGTTTTTCCTATAATAATTTTGTTTCTTCCGCAGCTCCCTGACAAGGCCTTCTAAAACCACGATATATAATACGATTTTTATTTCTTTTAAATTCTATTCTATATTTCGTTTTCTTACCTACAATCTCTTCATTTCCTGAACTTGATGAGGTGCTGTTAACTAATCTTTGTATTTTCTTATGACACCCCATGTTAAAATGTAATCTTATTTATTTCAAATTAAATTGTTATTTTAGTTAACAACACTAATACATAAACATTTTTAATTTCAATTAGTAATAATTATATTAAGGTTCAGTATAAATTCACTATCATTGATTAGAATTCAGTTTTAAAATGAAAAGTTGAAACAAAACAATATGGAATAAGCTCACCAAATCTTGTTTAAGATGTGACACTTTAGCTCTAAGCTAAATCAGGCAAAGCCATGCAGCCCAATCAACAATCATTTTTCACAATGTCCATAACCAAACGTGTCGAAAATTGTTCAAAGTTTGTTAAAACTTGAAATAATAAATAAAGATGTGTTAAAATTCACTTCAAGGTAATATACAACACTAAACTATGGTAATTTAACAGTTTTAAGCATACATAATGCGTCGATAACAAAAATATTACTTTACTTAACGTTTTACACCGCAAACGAAATAAATGCATTTAATTTACGCTATTTGTATCGCTGAACTTTTCATAAATTCATTACACACGTGAGTATGGTACGTTATCCAACTTCTTAAAAACTATTAAAGATTTTAATTGTAAATAATACAATCAGTTTGAAACTACGAAAAGGCGCGCAATCGAACTGTCAAATCTATGCCCTCGAGCTGCTCGCTAGGGTTGTGGCATAAATTGCCAAAACTAGTGAAGTGATATTACGGTTTTTTTTTCATTCTTCCTCTAACAATCCTACATATCCCTGATGACAATACAATTTTGAACGTCGAAGAACTTTTTGTGCTTTTAATTCGGAGTCATCATCGCCACATATATTTGTGTCTTATAAAAGCTTCTGTGTTCGGTATTGAAGGATGTAGTCAGGGAGAGAAACCCAAGGTGTTCTAATTTAGTTCTCAGAGGGTAGGTCTGCACGTATTTTTAGCTGAACTCAGGCAGGAGTTCAATCCTAATTGGTGTCGATTACAGATGCTATAGAAACAGTTAGCCTATGGGTTATGATTCCGTCCTCTTACGCTGTTTGTCTGGGTCACAAATCCCGGTACTTCTAATTATTTGAAGTTATGTACGTATTAGAAATTAATTATCACTTGCTTTAACGGTGAAAGCTTACAACGTGAGGAAACCTAAACACCTGAGAGTTCTTTACTCGCGCAGGAAAATCTAAAGACATCTCATATGCTAAAATCCATCAAGCCGTTTAGGCAACAGCCCGTGCCAAAGAAGTGCCGCAGTCGCGTAAAATAAATAAAAGTTTCAGAAAAAATAATTTATTTTTACTGATCCTAAACGTTTCTCCTCATCATCACATATTGTTATGTAAATCTGGTAACATAAAAGTGTCAGAAAGTACATTATCCGGAGCTTTTGACCGTTTGACTGGAAGCTCCAAGAGTCATGCGAACATAGGACGAGTCACTTTCAGTCAACATTGTATGCATACAGTTAATTATCATGTTTATTTTAATCTATGTTGCGTTCGGATACTAGATGGCGACAAGGTACATAGCAATAACGATTCTCACATAATGTTTGTAGTTCTATAATAACCTATCCTTTATATTAGGAAGCTTGTCTCATACAAGATGATATGACAATTTTGTACGCTGTAAAGGAACGTCCATTATACGTGACACTGCGGTAGCTTATGTATTGTTTTGTCTAATGATGATTATCTTGATTAGAATACATATGTTTGCATTAGACAAAACAAACCTTTGATGTTTGAAGATTTAAGTGTTAAGTGCTGCTGTTTTAAACACTCTTCAAACCATCTCTACCTCTAAAGCAAAACTGATTTGGTGATATACTGGTTTGAAGAGTCGTACTCTTACTGTAGGCATTCCTACTTAGTCCGCAAGAACTGTAATGTATGTGTGGCTAACCTCAGGTAGGAATTCGATCCAATTTTGGGTTGATTATATGTCATTGGGTCACTACCAAGTGAGCTGCATTTGGGCTTACTACTTATATTAAATAAAATTGTATTTTTGAAACCTGAGTCGTTTTGTTAGTAAGTATTAGCTATCGAAAATGATAAAAAATCTAATTCTAATTTGTGGGCACAAATATGTTTATTAATAAGTGTTATTGATTTTATTTTCATTTGTTTTGTCGTATTATCGCTGTCATTATTATAATGATTAACATAATTAAGATAGACTAAAGAGAAATAGAGGCTGGAAGATTTTTGCGATATCATGTGCTAATTGAGTGACATTATGGAATAAACATATTTCCGGGAAAGTTTATAGACACGTGCAATGTCTACAAATACATTTTATTGAATTGTCACTTTGTAAGATTTTGAAATAACTGTAAATTTTATTTACGATTATGTTTATTTGCCTAATTCCAGTATTTCACAAGGAATTTAACAAAAATTGCAAGTAAACTAAGATAGTAATAATACCAAAAAAAATAAGCCTATGTCACCCGGACCACAATTACAAATCAATTGACACTGTTGATTATGACGTAATATTTAATATTAACATGTAATATTTAATATATAATAGATGGTAAAACTAAAGGTCGACCGGAGGGATACCACCCCCACGCTCAAAATCGGTGAAGCAATAGTTGTTTTGGCTGAAGATGTATAGTTGCGGCTACAATCACGAGTGAGGTGACCGTCTTACTGCTCAGGAGTAGTAACACATCTACGTACGACCACAGATAGGGCTTCAGTCTTATTTGAGGCCATATGGACGTCCATGGGCTACAGTGAACACCTAACATCAGACTTAAAAAGCCTATGTGTACTTTGTTAATTAATTAATGTTAATTGTGCTTCTTTGGGGAAATAAAATATTTGTTATATATTCAAACAAATTTTAACTCAGCAAAGGACCAATACACGAAACTATATACTACAAAAAAAATTGAATAAAAAAACACTCAATTTAAAAATAATAGTGTGTTACATCTGCGCGCAACTTTGTCCCGCGCAATTAAATTATGTGTTACATCGGGTCGCACAGCTCCGTCCCAAGTTAAAAATACATTCACATCTGTTTTCTCAAACACGCCAAAAAGTATTATTTAAAAAACCATTGATGACAACACGATCATTATTTATGATAGATAATAAAACTGGCATTCTTATTCGTAGATGGTTAAGAGCTACGGTAAACAATTAACAAACCGAGCAATGGGTGAATTACCCTTAACGAAGTCACTGGGTTATTCAATTGGTAAAAACTTACGCAATACTCTAGAAGATGCAAAAATGAACCAAGAGTACATAGACCAATATCAGGAAGCGTTGAAAGCAAGCCAGGAAAGTTTTGAAAGGATAAATGGAGACGACCTTGGGCGTCATAGAAAAGATGGTAAATATGGAAATCTGGTAGAACCTTTCGTAGTCCGACTTTGGAGGCACACTGCCACATCTTTCTGCCCTATCATGATCATCAACTCATTAATCAGGGTATGACACGGGTCTCTTCTCAGAATAAGAAGGGTTAGGCCATAGTCTACCACAGTGGTCAAGTGCCGATTGGTAGACTTCACGCATCTTCGAGAACTTGATGAAGAAAGAGTACTCAAATATGAGGGTTTTCTTACGATGTTTTACTCACCGTTAAAGCAAGTGATAATAAATTTCTACTACGCACATGACTTCGAAAAACTAGAGGTGCATGCGAGATCTGAACACTGGACAACTAGCGTGAGAGGCTGGAATCTTAACCAGTAGGCTATCACTGTTTCTGCTTTATAACAGTGTTAAACTACTGAGTTCAGATTGGAAGGGTGTGGCAAGGAAGATACATTTACCTATAATAGTTATTCCAATTTAGTTTTCAGAGGTAGCAATACATCTGTGGCCTATCTCAGGTAAGACATCAATCGTTTGGGGTCGATAACAGAGGTCCATGGGCGGCACTGACCATTTACCATTAGGTGGTCAGCATGCTCTGTTGTTATTCTAGAAAAAAAGGATGTAAATTTGATTCCTTTTTTTCCCGACTTCAAGGGAGTTATGTTTTCGAATGTATGTATGCATGTATGTATGTTTTTTTATGTATGAAAAGTAACAAACAAGCATGCAGGCCACCTAATGTTAAATGGTCACTGCAGCTCATAAACACGCACACACAACCTCAAACAAAATTGAATTTACATCCGTAGTGCGAGACACAGCGTACATTAAAATTAATTAAATAACCATTACATACAAAAATTTTACGGATCGTCTAATGAAAAAGTAATCACAATGGCCTGTAGACGAAAACGATATCAACCTTTAATATATTGTAGGCAGAAGACAGCGCCACGCTCAACAGGTGTATTCTCCAGTTGGTAAACGCCGTGCGCGCTCAGAAGCTCTTCGTAGGGAGAAACTGAACAGCCAAAGCTTAAGAAGCCATCTCCAACATACCCGACAGTCGAGTCTCGAGACCCAGTCACAGAACTCTGATGAATATACTGATTTGAAATATATCGGTTAAAACAATATGGTTGTTTTCTTTAAGCACATTTAATTATTCTCCGTAATTTTTCCAGTTGCGCCACTACGATCTTTGATTGTGGCTGCTTTTTTATGTGAAAAGAGTAGCAAACGAACATGCAGGACACCTGATGTTAACAATTATCAAAGAACAATATAATAGGATTAAAAACGTTTACTACTTTGAAACGTCGTCGTGCAAATACAATGAAATGGTAGTCTTTAAGCCGAGATGTATCTGCAAAAAAATTATTTTTTCTTAACGTGTTTATTATGTTTAGAAAGCTGAAAACAAAGAAGTGCCTGTTGAAATATAATAGCAATCTTTAACTTATGCGTAAGTAAATATTGCTGGTTAAATATCGAGGGTCACGATCAGGCGTTTGTCCATTCTTCACTCAGATTTTTGACAGGCGATAGCTTATAAGAATTGTATTTTATACCTCATTAATATTAATTATAAATATTCTGTACCTCAACAGTTTTAATATAACTGACGTTTTAAAGCAGCGCCTAACTAGTTGGCCCGGGCTAGGATTTTAAAAAAGGTTACATGTTATAAATGAATGAAAATAAGTAACGAATAAAATACATAAGTTATGGTAAATAAATAAGTTAACATTAAAAGGCAAACGACATAATCACAATTCAAAATATTTAATATATTTAAAGAGTTTCTACAAAAAATAAAAAGCTATATCTTCTTGGATTATTTAAACTGATTGAATTAATTTAATATTTTGGACACTTAAACTTTATTTTTAATAACTAAACCTAGCGATAAGGCAGACGGGCCACCTGATAGAAAGTGGTCCCTGTCGCCTGTAGACATGTCGCCACATTATTTCAGAAATGTCGCTTATCTTTTGATAAAGAGCTTTTTTGCCCCTTTTCTAAAGAATCCCATGTCATAGCGCTCCGGGAATATCTCAAGTCGAAGTTCGTTCCACATTAAACAACTAGACACACCTATTTATGTATATATGCTTTATATATTTAATTATTACATCTATTTCTCTATGTAAATGTAAAATAATCTACAAAGAGACATAGTAATAACACAATCGTATATATACACTTCTCTGTGTTACACATAAACAAAGATTACAATTATTATAATGTACTCGCTTTATTTGACGGTAGAGAAAAGAATCATGGTGACAGTAACAATTAATTTTTAATACGCAAATAACTTAGAAAAAATATCAATCAAAGATAATTTTTCAAATTATATATTTTCTTCTTCTTATGTAAAAAAAAGTCACACAGCAATTATTTGATATAAATAATCTATGTAGATACATTCTATATCAATATAATGCGGGATTTGATCCAGTGATAACGGTCATTCATGAACAAATAGTATCACCTGTTTCTGAAAAATTATTTCACGTACGTAAATTTGACATCAATCGACGCGCAATTTTGGCAAAAGCTTATCCGAGTTACAAATAACATTCCATTTATACTATTTTTTGAGTTATTTAATAAAATCTTTTGGAACATGGGGATTTGTCTGAATATGATCACGGCGATAACGTAATAAGCCGTAGATAAATTACAATATTAATCTTTATTGTCTGTCATCTTATCTTCATACTTGGAAGTGCTGTAGTAAAAAAAATATTGTATGTAGAAATGTGTATTGTCATTATGTTTTCCTCCCATCCCCCCTTAAATTATTTAATTTTTAAAAATGTGAAGTAACTTACTAGTAGTCCACTTGATGGTAAGTGGTTACTGCCGGTCCTAAACATCTGTAGTCAAACCAAAATAGGATTAGAGTCCTATCTAAGGTCAGCCGTTGTGTTACTCACGACTAAGTTGGAATTACCAATTTTTCAAACTATTGCAAGACGCTTTCATAAGACAGAAATAGTTGTCATAAAGCCTGTACGTTCGAACTATGAAGAGTTTCATCATTATAATCATCATCAACCCTAATACTATCCCACTGCTGGGCCCGGTATGTTATTTATTTGATATGAACAGTTTGAAACATTTTTGTCATCCAGTTTATTTATAGGAAATAACTTGTCTGAGGTTTTGGGGGAACCTTCAAGTAATAATGGAGATTCTTCAATAGCTGACAGATATTTTTTATACAAAAATATTTAACGTACATGAATAAAAAAATAAAAACTGAACTACTGCGAAGAGACATGTGCGAAGCCACGTGGGCATGCAAGTACTAAAAATATAATAAGTTCCTTAATTAAATCATCATAAAATCTAATACAACACCGTGTGATATGTGCATATGTAATTAACAAATAAGGTTAAATATGTAAATATAACAGTAATTGAATCAAAACCTTAACGAGGTATGCTAAATAGATACTCATGTTGCAGGGACCTCCCCGCATCCCACTACATTTATTTTCCTGGTACAGAGACTGTGTCCATTGTTACACAATACGTCATGTTTCCACAGATGCATTGATTTTTTTTATATCATGGACGTAATACCCGGGAATACTTACAACGAGGCGACCGTCTTAGTCCTCAGGAGAAGTAGTGCACATACAAGAGATCGCAGACAATTTCACTTTTGTTTGAGGTTACAAGTGGGTTTTGATGGTTTGCAGTGACAACTTAGCGTCAGATGGCGTGCACACTCGTTTGCTACAACCTTGTTTGGAGTGGACTGTGGGTGTCCATGGGCAGCAGTAACCACTTACCATCAGGTAGCCTGCACGCTAGTTTGCTGTTCTTTTAAGATACACAAAAAAAAATGAACGGGATTTTCACTCTTAAATAAAGAATTTCACGGAGAGCACGTAGGCTTTTTATCCGGAAAATATTTAGGGTTCACAGGTAAGAACCAAAAAACAATGACGCTGTACGCGCATGACCTCTATTTGAGACGTCAACAAGAAAATTCGCAAGTGAAGTGGACTCGTAGTATGACACGGGTATCTTTTCAGACAGGAATGAGTAAGCATACACGGAATATATAAATTGTGTATCTATCTCGCATTTGTTAGTAGGTGCTTGTTATTAACACGATAAACATCGTGTTAAATCATTAATTGTTTTCAATTTTTTGTGCAAAATGAACAGAATATTTGTGTTCGTATTTGCCTGTCTTCTACATTTATCCTTGCAGGTTAGAATATCTAAATATTTTAATACCTATCTAGTGATTATAAATTTGTTTTTTTGTTTTTGTTTAAGAAGTACCAAAAGGCCATACAGGTTAATCGATGTTAAGTATTCTCCCGATGTACCCCTAAGGATCATATGCAAGATGTTAAGTGTATAATGCCCTCGGTGCTCTGAGGATAAGTTAGAACTGTCCACGTAAGTCGGCTTACCCCAACACTATCTTTAAACCACATAGCAATGTTGTAATACTTTATTGTTATACATACTATTAGATTTATTTCTGACTTATATCATTTCTGTTATACAGAAGTAGGTGTGAGGTGGTGCTGCCCTACTCATTTCCCTTTAACATCTTACGTTATCCCCTTAATAAGGAAAATCAACTACTTTATTCTTAATAATTTGACAAATCATAAATTTACAACTAAAAATACTAACAGATTAAATATGCCATCCAACACTCCAGCCTGAGGCATCGTGTCTAGAATGTTGGCAGCGTATTCTCACTGAAAAGCGAGGCGAATAGCTACTAGCTCTCCGATCACCTGAAACGAGGATAAGCCTGTCGGCATGTCTTTAATACATTTTTTCATATCAGCTGACCCCTGACCCAATGTCTCGGTTACAAGTGGGACAAACTCATAAGTCTTTTAAAATAAACAGGCCTTTTAAAATCTTCAGGAGATCAATATTTTAAAATAATTATACAAATACAAATTTTTAATCTAAATTATCCATAGACAAGCTAAAAATCATCACAAATCGTATCGCTCAAAATTCTCTATGGTCTGTTACCATCGTAACAAGCTAAATTTAATATTTAGGTAAATAAATAAATCGTTTAGGCACTTCTTAGGCCATGCAGGAGATTTTGGGAATATACTTTGGCGTCCTTTTAGAAAGTATAATTTTCTGTAACTGAGACAATTCCGGAAATTCGCCTACGTATAAACTATATTCTGTCTTTAATTTGTTAATTTTTTTGTATACCGGTATTGTGAATTTATTTAGTTTCAGTTATAAATAATTCGCAGACAGAAGTCACGGGAGTACCAAAAATTTTAATATGCCAATTAAGGTATAGTAAATGTATGACAGTTACTCCATCTGTATACAAAAGGAAGCTTAGAGTTGAAACTATTAATTAACTAAACAACAATTTTTAAATGAATACCTTAACTTAACGTATTCATTTGTCGTTTTGTTATTGTGTTGTTAAGTTGTTTGACTTACCATTGACCTATGATAAAAATACCGTTGATTATTAACAACTGGTAAATGTTTTTCCAACGAAATGAAAAAAGATCTCTCTTACTTAAAAAATATACACAACGAACGACTTGAGTCTGTAAGTCTGTTAAAAATAGTAAACAAGGTTCAAGTACACGAATGGACTTGCGCCAACAGCATAAAAAAAGATATAAACAAGCAAACGACCCAAGCTCAAGCTTACTCACTCGATGGCCAATGTTCCATAGCCAATGCCAATCCATAGCCAATGTTCGGGCGAAGTCTCTGTCGTGCAAAGTCGCATTACCAAACTATGCACGTAACCGTTTAGTACGATAAAAATATGTTGTATGTGTTATCTGTTGCTGAGGCAAGTACAGTTTAGTTCTTATCGCGCATACCATCGATAAAAATGGAAAAGACATTGAAATAGAACTAGAAAACTAGTATGCGAACATAAATTGTGGCATATTTTCGTTGAATTTTAAATTGTGACGTGTCAAATTCCTACTGTCTAAGCAGTGCTAGTCTAGAGTCTAAGATTAAGTGTTCGAGTTTCGAATTCCGAACGTACTTTTGACTTTTCGAAGTTATGTGCGTATTAGAAATTTATTGTCACTTGCTTTAACGTTGAAAGAAATCATCGTAAGGAAACCTACACATCTTAGAGTTCTTTGTAAAGTTCTCGAAGTTAGTCTCCCAATTCGCACTTGGCCAGCGTCTTGATATGGCTTAACCGTTCTTGTTCTGAGAGGAAACCCGTGTCCAACAGTGGGACTTAAAAAGGGCCGATGATGATTATGAAGATGTGATATAACAGGTGGTAGAACAATCGTTCGTCTGGGGAAGTACCACCGCCGCCCTCATAATTCGCCGTGAAACAATTGTTGTGTTTCGGTCGGAGAGGTGCGGTTGCCAGGCACACATATAGCGAGGCGACCATCATAGTCCTCAGGAG
>DWKL01004126.1:0-10861 GCA_018249415.1 Phareas burnsi
GTCGTATTGTATCATTCCTGTGCATTGTATATAATATTTAGTCGTATTGTATTATTTTTGTGCATTGTATATAATATCTAGTTGAATTCTCCACAGGTTTTATGATATCAATGAAAAATCCGATTAGGATTTGTACGGCTGTTTTCTTCGTTCAAAGCGATTTTTAATGCTCCACGATTTTTATAAATCATTTGCATTAATATCGACGCTCTCACGCGCGAAGTCAAATTTCAAACCACTGTTCATATTTTATATTTTTGTAACTGTTAGTCCTGTAACTCCGACCCATTCTTATCTTTTTTTATGTCTTAACCTAGCGATAAGGCAGACGGGCCACCTGACGGAAAGTGGTCACCATCGCCTATGGACACTTGCAACACCAGAAGAGTCGCCAATGCATCGTCGGCTTTGAAGTAGAGCTCTTTTTGCACCTTGTTTGAAGAGCCCCATGTCATAGCGTTCCGGGAATATCTCAGAAGGAAGTTCATTCCACATCCTTATCTGCTATCGCATGCTTTTGCATTAATTAACATAATTAGCATTTTTTGTACTACTCATCCCTTTTCCTTTCCTCTGCCCAACGGTTGCTTGGACGAGCGCATGTCTAGCGATAAGCCGCCCTTTGTGTACCTTACTGTGCTTAATATTAATTAAAATTATTTTCTAAATAATTTACTCTTAAATCGGCGTGCAAATCACAAGTATTCATATTCCACGAATGTATTATAAATGTTAAAAGAGCAATAAAAAACTAAGTCATGCACAGGATTTATTGATCAATTCAAGCACATTTTGGAAAAACAAGGGTCTTCATAATTCAACAACAGTCTATGCGTAACAATAATTTATTTATTAAATAAATAACTTAAATATGAGGTACGTTATCAGAAAAAATTTCTACGGTATGACAAAAGTTGTAATGTCGACTATAATTTACGTCAGACCTTTGATTATATATATACTTGAATAGATGTCGTGTCACCATGTTGAATTTACAGAAACAGCACAAAATCGCTATGGCTTAACACGCAAGCATAGCACTGTACTATTCTGAGTGTATAATATTAATTTTCCCAAATTTTAATGAGAATTAAAAAAGGAAAAGATGTTACATGTTACATTTTTATGATAGGTATGTTTAATTGTGACGTTATGTGTGACGTAACTAGCCGATAATATTGGCTGCGGTTTATTTCTTCATTTCCCGCCGCGATTATCTATTTAGGCAAGTATACAATCAAAGCATCAAACTAATTACACTGTTTTTTTTCCATCTTTCGACGACATATTCACAGTTTTGTGTCCTCTGTTCAGTTATGTTCTGTTTTATTCTCTAGTCCTTATAAACCTTCTTGCTCCCCTAAGGTTTGACGTAATTCATAAATATTATCCACGTCTTTTCTTTTATCGTACCAGAAATTGGATCTGAGCTGTTGTAGACAATCTCTTAGTCATCGCCTCCCGTCATTACCTCCATGAACTCTGTAAACAAGACAAAAGAAAATTTTAGTACATTTATCTCGCTTGAAATTATTATTAACTACGCTTTCCTTTTTAGTGAACGATGCAAGAGTATGTATACTCGTTAATGTCAAATAACTGTTCGGTATTGACACTTATTCGAAACATAAAATGTCATAGATTTAAAAATAAAGTCTGCGGTGATTTGTGTTTTTACTTCAACACGACCTTTGATCTTTTTTAAATGACTTATTAGATTAAATTATTTCCAAACTGTATAAGATAAAATATGTTATTTATTTTGATATGCATTACAGTTTAGAAGTATTGGCCATAAATATTTTCATCAGTAAAGATATATTCTTAATGTATTGTACAAAATTTTTGCCCTCCATTTTGACATTAATTTGTTTTAATTCTATTTTTAATTCGATTTTTCATCATCATTATCAACCCATTACTTTGCCATTGCTGGTCAAGGATCAGGTCATAATTCACCACGCTGGCCAAAGGCGAATTGGTAGACTTCACACACCTTTGAGGACTTTTACAGAGAACTCCTAGGTATGTAGGCTTTTTCACGATGATTTCCTTAACCGGTGAAGCTACTGATTAATTTATAATACGCACATAACTTTGAAAAAATCAGGGGTGCATGCTTGATTTGTTTTCAATCAAATTTATATTATTAGTGTCTTCTGGGTGTTTCTATATTTATGTTTATTTATTTGATTACGCTACGTTATACATTTAATAGGTCATTACCATCGAAGTCAACGGTACCAGAGCCATCAGAGTCAATTTCCTCAATCATCATGTCCAGTTCTTCTGCGCTGATTTTGTCGTCAAGTTCTCTTAGGATTTCTCTTAGCACTTGTGTCGTGATGTAACCATTACCTAGGAAATAAACCGTTATTAGACAATGCTGCTAATACGGGAAATGCTATCAAAATAAAATTATGACCCACGTGGTGCAGTGGTAACCATACTGATTTGACACACAGAAAGTTCCGGGTTAAATTCCCGGCCAGGCAGGATTCTAAGTGATAAAATTTGATTTCTATTTTTGATCTGGGTATTTATGTAATCGTCTTTGTTTATGTCCATGGCACCCACAACACAGGCAATCCTAGTGTGGGTCTATGACTGTAGAATGAGTTATTTAATGTTAGGGTTATGTAGTTTTTTTTGTATCGGTGTATTAAAACTGCTTTTATACTATGGCCGTGCCGATATATTATTTTACTTATTTTTATTTAACAACTTTTTGTACACAGAATATATAAAAAAGACACACATCAAATAAATAGAGTACGAAGGATATTAATATTGTGTATCTAGAATACTTGTCAAAAGATCAAATTTATTACATTTGAAAATTACTTTTCGTATCTATACAACTGTCTCGTCATCTCCGCGTCTGTGAAACAATTAATCGGGATGAATAGTCTATTAACTATTTTTATTTCCGTCTTTTATATCGACTCGTGTTAATTCTGTGATTTTTATTGTTAAAACATTAATCCTCTTCTAATTAGCAGCTGGCATTGAGACAAATGCCGAACTAATGGATGTTACAGTTAATGAGGATTAAAACACCTATATTTAAATTAAGTTTCACGAATAAAAATATTTATAATTATACCTATTAAAAAGTTAAAGTAATGACAGATCCTACTGCGTTCTATCTCGTATGTTATATAATTCACTTACATAAAATGAACTACAGACAGATCTTTCTGTTAACGTTAAACGGACATTTTTGACGTCACGTTTCAGTTCCAACTTTAAATTTACAGTTTTAATGACTGTCAGGGATTTTGCACTAACGAACTGCGTTCAAATATTCGTAAAGCTCGCTATTAAGTTATGTTTTTAGTTTACGCGTATGTATTTTATGTTCGATAAAATTATGAAAAAGATACATGAAATATATTGTCCGTCAGTAGTATTCGAACAGAGTATATGTGTAGGGTGTATAGTGAAAACACGGAAACAAAACGAATTTGCAAAAGAAAACAAAACTTATTTTCGAGCATGTAGGCCACTGATGTTAAATGCTTACTGCAGCCCATGGACACCTACATTTAACCTCAAACAAAACTGAAGTTCTGTCTGAGGTCGTACATAGATGCGTCACTACTCCTGAGGACTAAGATGGTCGTCTCGCCGTAAGTGCGTCCGGCAACCGTACCTCTCCAACCGAAACACAAAAACTGTTTTATGGCGGATTATGAGGGCGGTGGTGGTAGCTAGAAACTAGCATTCAGTCCTCCAGATGGTATGTGGTTACTACTGTACATAAACACCTGTAATTAACCCTAAATAGGATTGGAGTTCTTGGCCACAGAGACGTTGCTATTCCTGAGAGCTAAGCTAGAAAGCCTCGTATAAAAAATATCTTTAAAAAAATTCCCAACTACTATACCAGTTTTATAAAGCAGATACAAAAACTACAATATAATAGTTACAAATTAACGTCATAAATTAAAAAATGCTGTAAAATAGAAATAAAACAATTAATTAAGCAGAGAATAATATTAACTAATTAAGTAACCAATATAACAGTGTGCTCATTTAAGCCAACTATTCTAGCAACATCCAACTCTGGTTAGAGTACCATGTTGGATTGGTTAGAGTACCATATTGGATTGGTTCGAGTATCATATTGGATTGCAACTTCATACCAGATGGGGCAGTGCCGACGACCGAAACAAATCACGAAAGGCTCTATCATTTCAAGAACTGTAATTTTGGTAGGTGGTAGAACAATCTTTCGTCTGGGGAAGTACCAAGAAGCAGTTGTTGTGTTTCGGTTGGAGAGGTGCGGTTGCCAGGCACACATATAGCCAAGCAACCATCTTAGTCCTCAGGAGTAGTGACACATCCATTTACAACCTCAAACGGAACTCCGTTTTCGTTTGAGGTTGAATATAGGTGGCCATGGGCTGCGGTGACCACTTAACATTATCTACTTTACAAACATAAAAAAAAAAATGACAAATTAAGTTACCTTCTTTATCGTATAAACGGAATGCTTCTTTCAGTTCCTGCTGCATCGCTTCAGCATCCTCTTCAACCATGAACCTGGACGCCAGCGTTACGAACTCTTCAAACTCAAGCTCACCAGAACCTGAGTAACATAAACCATGGTAAATAAACAAACGACAAACGCTTTCTACTCTCATAGCCCCATATTAGGATACCCTGTACCGTGGGTGCCATGGACACATACAAGACGAGTACACCAACATCCAGACCCAGAACAGGAATTTAAAATAATCATTTCGATGTCTTCCTGACCGGGAATCAAACCCAGAACAGTGAAGTGAAGCAGTTTTTTGGGGAGGTACGGTTATCGGGCACACTTACAGCGAAACGACCATCTTAGTCCTCAGGAGTAGTAACGCATCTACGTATTGATTCAGATAGAGCGTCTTTGAGTCTTGTTTGAGGTTAAATTAGGTGTCCATGGGCTGCAGTGACCACTTAACATGCAGGCTCGTTTGCTATTCTTCAAACATAAAAAAACGCTCCGCACACCGACAAAACGTAAGCAAATAAATATTGCTATACCAGCAAGGTAAATTACGCTGTAATTGTATATTAACTTCATTGTGTAATAATTAATGTCATTTATTTCATTCGGTGTCTCGTGACGACGACTTCCCGTTTCGAATCGAAAGCAATGGAAAATTTCATAATCAACTCATTACTGTCCCGTTGCTGAGCATAGGTCTGCTCTCAGATAAATAGGGATTTAGAGTTTAGTCGACCACAGTGCCCAAGTTCGGGTTGCTGGACGTCACATACTTTGTAAATATTAAAAACTGTCATTTATAAACTGATACGGTGTTTCTAATCATCATTAATTGAAAATTGCTCATTTAACTGCAAAAAAATTTAAGTGCGCTGAGATTCGTCTGACTACTGTAATTCATCATAATACCATATGCCTATCTTTCCGATAATCTTTCGTTCATGAAATTGATATAATTTTTAACTCGCGGTCCTCTGTTTTCTCTATATCTTTCTACAGGATTCTCTTGATATAGATTTTTCTATTACAATTTATTTCAGTGGTGTGTATTTTTTATTATTATATTTCATAGAGCAAATCTTTATTATTAGATGTCAAGGATGGTCTTAGACACCGTTATTAAGCTTATATTTTATTTAAATACACAACATGGTACGTGTTATGGTATGGTACCGTGGTACTGGTACAACGTTGGCTTATCTTATTAATGTATCACTTTAATATGCAAAATAATAATTTTCCTAGATCGTTCCTACGTTTAAGTCATCATCATCATCAACCCCTTTGATGTCCCACTACTGGGCACGGGTCTTCTCTCGCAAAGAAAAGGATCATGCCATAAACCACCACGTTGTCCAAGTGCGGATTGGTAGACTTCACACACCTTTGAAAACTTTATAGACAACTCTCAGATGTGTAGGTTTCCTCACTATGTTTTTCTTCACCATTAAAGCAAGTAATAATTAACTTTTAATACGCACATAACTTCTAAAAACAATTATAAGTGCGTGCAGTGTTTGAACCCCGGACCTCCAGTGTGAGAGGCCGGAATCTTAACCGTTAGACTATCCCTGCTTATACTTAGGTTTTAGTATCTACCTTTATTATGAATGTATCTATAATGACAATAATGTTGGTATTTATAGACCGAAACTGAACCGTAATTCGTAAAGATATCATATAGATTGTGTGTATAATGAAAGATGATTATCTAGATTAGCTGGGCTTCCAAAAATAGATCTCTGTAATCAAATCATTCTATCATTGATATGTTCTGGTTAAATATTAAATATTATTTTCATGGATTTCTAATTACGTATAAATATTATGGTCCGACCTTTTCAAACCAGAACTCAACTAGTCTTAGTAATAGCCTAAATATAAACGTTATTTATTTATGTTTCAATATTCGCAATTACCATTGAAAGGTCCATTTGTTCGTCGGATGGTACATTGGAAGTTTCCATATCCGCGTGGAGTGTTTTACATTAATATAATTAATCGTAGCTATTACCTGGCAGCAGTGATAGCCTAGTGGTTATGATTCCGGCCGCTCATGCTGGCAGTCTTTGGTTCAAACCCGCACGCACCTCTGATTTTTCGAAGTTATGTGTGTATTAGAAATTAATTATCACTTGCTTTAACGGTGAAAGAAAACGTCGTGTGGACACCTACACATCTGAGAGTTCTTTGTAAAGTTCTCGAAGGTGTGAAGTCTACCAATCTGCACTTGGTCATCGTGGTAGACTATGGCCTAACCCTTCTCATTCGGTGAAGAGACCCGTGAGACATTAATGGGTTGATGATGATTATCTGGCAACATTTTTACGCTTACATTTTATTTATCTTCTCTACTTAGTAACGTGTGAAATCTGTATAGACATTTATCGTTTAATTAAATTATCCAAATATATTATTAAATATCCGTAAGTACTTTATGTCTCGTATTGTGCATAATATATACTGTTTATATATTTCGATAAAACGTTTCTTATAAATGAATTATTCTTATGAAAATGTCCCGAACATTTTACATATCGTAAGTAATACTAAAATTATATTAATTACTGTTATTTTTTTTCTGAAAAAAATACTATCGACCTTAAGACATATGAACAAATTATTGTTATGAAAATGTTCCGAACATTTTACATATCGTAAGTAATACAAAAATTGTATTAAGTAATGTTAATTTACTTTATAAAAAAGACATTATCGACCTTAAAACATATCGTATGTAAAATAAATTATAAAAGTATTGTTATTTTTGTTAATGAAAAGATTATCGACATTTATTGACATTTATTACAACGACTGTAAAATTTAAATCCAATTAATTTTGTTTAGATTTAATCGAGGTATATACTAAATGATTGTGTAGTTATTCTTTGATCTTCTGCTGGATAATATCGGAAAGTTTTAAGATTCACAGTTGCAAACGAACGTATCTTTTAGTATACATAGCACTAAATATATTTAACCCGAGATTATATGTGTGGATACATACGTTTCATAAATATAAATTAACATACCATCAACGTCCACTTCATCGATAATTTCTTTGAGGGTCTCGTCGGTGACTTGGTGCCCCAACATGCCCAGGATTGTGCCTACCATCACGGTGCCTATGCATCCTTTCTTCTCGTGGTCGAAGGCTTCAAAAGCCTTCCTCAGAACTAAATAAAAAATTATATAAAATTATTAAAATTAAAATTATTAAAATGATATAAATAACAGCTCCATTGCGATTTAAATAATACAAAAAATATATCACTTATTATATATAAATAACTGACAAAAATGGACTGAATTTAAATTGTAATTCGATTGGTTTTACTTTAGACAATAGTTACATAAAACAAAATTCAAAATCATCACACAAAACTATGATTTATAGTATTTGAATCGTATTTTAATTGTTTTACCTAATTGCAATTTTAACCAATCAGGGTGAAATGAGTCACAAAGGGAATCACAAATGCCTTACAAGCCTCAAAGGGTCTATTTAAAAAGTTATCTATACAACTTTAAAATACTTACTGTTGATTTGTTCCTTGTCAAGTTCTTCCTGAAAGTTTAAAAGAGAATAATTTATTAATAAACAAATTATTACAAAATAACACGACTCTTGAAACTTCAGCATTAATTTCGATTTAAAATTCGGAATGTAAATGAACGAAAAAATGTTAACAGCACTATAAAACTTAAGCCTCCGAGTAGCCGCGTACATTACACAAAATGAATAACTCATAAAATATGCCCCGGTTTTGTATATTTCGTACAATTCGTTAAATTGATTACCGAAGCTGCACTTAATATTCGACGTGGCGCAAATAAAACGATTAATATACACTCGATTTTTCGACACAAACACTGAGAAATGCTCACCATTTTTTAGTTTATTCACGTAAAGTTCTTATTGATTAAGTATTTGCGAGAATGAGTACGCTATGAGGAACCAGAGAACCAGGAACACGAGTCCTCTGATCTGAATGGCCTGTGCGACTAGACGCAACCGCGCGACTATATCACCCAGGTTGACTCAGCGTCTGCACAGATTTATCCCTACACTAACTATTAATTCCCTTGTCTTGGCTACGCGAACGTTTTTAACTCGTGCTGTTAAGGCCACTATCCCCGATACGACTACAATGACCAATGCAAGTTCGCCCCAGCCAAATATTTTACACTTTATATGTTTCAATTAATTTATCGTCCATAAATTACTTAACACTGCAACATTGGACCGTTGCCACGATTTTTGCCAATAATTAATACAGGTAAATATATATAAACACCGTCTGAATATATTTACGTCTCAATTCTACAACAACGACAAAACAAACTTGATTTCCGTCGATTCGTGCAATGTTTTGTCTAAATTGACCCATTTTAAATATTTTGCTTACACGTGGAATCTTCACATAATCCTATGCACAGTTACTCTTTGACATTCATTAACCAAACTAAGATTGCCTGTATCTGTGTGTGTCTCCATATATCCATATAGAGATAAGTACACAAACACCCGAACCAAAATCAAAAATCAAAATTTATCGTTTTTATGTACTCCCGGCCGGAGATCGAACCAGAAACCTCTATATATCAACCTGAGATATGGCTACCGCAACACCACGCGGTAAAGCACAAAGCATCTTTCTTGGTTATTAAAATACAGAAGTAGCAGAACGATAGTTCATCCGGGGAAGTACCCCCGCCGCGTTCTTAATCAACCGTGAAACAGTTTTTGTGTTTCGGTCGGAGAGGTGCAGTCAGTTCGGTAAGAGGTTAAATGTGCGTGTCCGTAAGCTGCAGAGATCACTTAACACCAGGCAGCCCGCATGCTCATTTGCTACTTTTCACACTTCAAAAAAAAAACCAAACAGACATTAATTGCACAAACACACACAGACATTAGTCGTTCCAACTTAGTCCTGGATACAGGAACGCATAATAAGCTACCTCTGGTCGGACTTCAATACTACTTGGAGTTGATTACAGATGTCCATGGGCAGCTATAACCACTTACAATCAGATTCATGTCCAATTGCTGCTTCTATGTTACAAGTACAAATATTCCACTTGAAGCTAAATTGTCACTACCGCTCGTGGATGTCTGTAGCTAACCCAACTTAGGACAGTTTGAGCCGATATCGATCATGATTGCGTTATTCTCTTTAAAGACTCCTTTACACAAAAATCAGAACTATTCGGCGGTTGCCTTACACATGTACACTTACGTTTTTATATGTTAGCTATCAAACCAAATAGGGCTTTATTTCTTTTATTTTTCTATTAGATTCAAGTCTATTATTTAATAGGTGGTAGAGATATAGTTCGCCCGGCGAAATACCACCGTAGCTCTCATAATCCGCCGTGTAACAGTTTTTGTGTTTCGGTTGGAGCGGTGCGGTTGCCGGATACACCGAGGCGAGGCGTACACATACAGCGAGGTGACCATCTTAATCCTCAGGAGTAGTGCATCTATGTACGACCTCAGATAGGACTTCAGTCCTATTTAAGTTTAGATGTAGTTGTCCATTGGCTGCAGTGACTATTTAACATCAGGTGGCCTGCACGGAAATATATTACTTTCAAACAAAGAAAATACTCTTTCCAAACACAACATAGTTAATTGCCATATAGCAGAAGTTCAATTGCTGTCTGCTTTGATGCGACCACAGTTAAGCCACGCATAATTCCACCACTATTAAAATGTATATTCGAAAATTATAATTTTATGGTCTGGTTAATTGAACTCCACGCGGTCGATGGTGGAGTCGGTTATCCATAAATGCATTGAATAATTAAATATCGCATGTTATTGTAATTACTGCTTCACTTTTACATACGTTATATTCTAATAATGAGTAATAAAATCAATAATAGCGTAATGGTTAATTCAGTCCTTTCACGGGTTTTCCCAAATTATGTGCTTGATACAAATTTTTTATCACTTGTTTAACGGTTAAGGAGAACATCGTGAGCAAGGCTACACATATAAGAGTTCTTTGTAAACTTCTCGAAGGTGTGTGAAATCCAATCCGTACTTGAACAGCGTGGTGGACTATGGCCTAATCCTCATCATTCTGAGAGGAGACCAGTGCCCAGCAGTGGAACATTAATGAATTGATGATTAATAATAAATGAGTAATAAACTGTATTGTAATTTTTGAACCATATATCATATTTTAATAGCACCAATCACAATAGATTCTTTCACGTTCATTATAGTGAACGTGAAAGAATCTATTGTGATTAGTGACTCATCAACAACCCGTTGATGTCCCACTGATGGGCACAGGTCTCCTCTCAGAATGAGAAGGGTTAGGCCATAGTCCACCACGCTGGCCAAGTGCG
>DWKL01004127.1:0-10860 GCA_018249415.1 Phareas burnsi
ACAACTGCTTCACGGCGGATTATGGGGGCGGCGGTGGTACTTCCCCAGACGAACGATTGTTCTACCACCTATTCAATCTGTTCTGTTAGATGAGCGATAATATGACATTCACATGTACACATGAACTCATAACACTTTTATCTAATGCTATAAAAAGTGCTCATGCTCATTAGATCATGAGTAAAGTTTGAATACAAATACATACAAATACAAATCTTTGTCCCTACTAATATTATAAATGCGAAATGATTCTTTTTCCGAGAGCAAAGGGTACCCTGTCCTTTCTTAGGCTAGTTGTCTCCTTGTCAAATAACATCAAAATCGGTTAAGCGGATTAGGCGTGAAAATGTAACAAACAGAGTTACTATCGCATCTATAACATTATTATGTATAGAATATTTAGAAGCATGATGGAGTGTAAGCCGAATTTGTCGTATGGCTACGAAGCTAAATTTTATAATTAGAAGCAATCCTCGTTCCGAACATCTGGTCGCCTAATGCCTCGCCGCGACGTCGGCTTGAGATTTGCAATAAAATGTACTGATTTACTGAGGACTCATGTTGTAACTGTGACAACGGCAAATTTGCAGCAATTCTTGTAGTTTACTTAACTTCCCGGTTTGCTTAGAATTCGCCGAAACATTTTAAAATTTGTGATTTTATGCGTGACGATGAATAGCATCGAGCCTTCAAACGTTTACCAGGTTGAGGGTAATTTTCCGATTAGGAAGATGTAATGAATAATAACAAAATATAAATTACTTCTTTTAATTTAAGGCTTTTCCCTTCTTTATCTTTACATGCTTCTTCCTATTTGTTGGATTCTTTATTTGTTTACAATCACATTACCTTAAAATTATATCGATAATTTTTAATCGGTATTGTCAATACATCACAAATCAAATAGAAATATTTTTATTTATAATAATTACATAGATTCTCTACTTCTGAACGTCATTAAGCTACCATCGCTTCACAAGGTTCTTCGTTTAAGGAAATAAAGCACAAATCTTGCGATTTAACAGTAAAATAATAATTAGGACTATTATTAAAACAACTAACATGGCTTTAATTCTTGTATGTTTCACTGCTGGCCACGGATCTGCCGCCACAACAGGAAGCATATATAAAAATCCATTAGGAAATTGTTATTGCAGACAATAATAACTTAATAACTGTTTATTGTTTACGCTTTCTATGGGATCGATTCGAAATGGATTAACTCCTTTAAGGACGTAGGTATATTGGAAAAGTCTCAGACGGCCGCCTCAATAAGTTGTTTGTTAATTAGCTTTAATGTAAGCTGTATTTATTATTAATGATCTATAAAACAAGTATTTTGTTTCACCCTGTAGACCTATTGCTAATTTTGATGGATTGCGGAAAGCTTTTACGCGGTTAAAGTATATGGATGGACCGGACTGACGGCTGCCGTGTCGTATTGTGCTGAGCTCGAAAAACTATTAAGAGCTTTCGCGATGGGCACTTTGCATTTTTATCCAACTTGAAATAGTTGTTTGTGCAACGAGAGATCAAAGTTTGTTTTGATGATACACATTCACCGAACATAGAATACCTACAATTTATGCTCTGCGTGTGCATACATGTATATATATTGTAATAACCGTCCTTGTATATCAAACTGCACCCTACACATGAACAAATCTCGAACGAATATGAAGGTAGTACCGTATATGGTGAATTTGCATAATTACATCGCTAGGGCTTTAAAATTACACTCGTGCAAATGGGGCCCTTTTGACATGCTTACGACCGCGCAGAACTCCTTCGACCACACCCAGTTTTAATTGTAGAGTACCACTAACCATCGAAATAAATAGTAAATATATACAGATATGTAACATTTATGTATATATTATCCTTGCTGTGTGTATATGTTTGTAATTTTAAAAGTACTTACTTTTCTAAGATTGTTTGATATTTATTTATTTGACTAAAAGTGATAAACAGTGGTAGTACATTATTACACGAATTTCATCTCTCCCAGTGTCCGGGGTTCAAATCCCTGGTATCTTTGATGTTTTGGATTTATGTACGTATTTGAGCGCGTCTTAATTATCACGACTTAACGGCTATGGAAAATGTCGCGAGAAATGTTACATGACAGAGTTTTCGGTAGTGTAGTGGTATGAAATTGGATCTCACATGAAGGCTTCGGGGTTCAAATTCCTAACACCCACGTCATATCGGCTACGCTAGTAAGTCGCGAACGAAAGCTTGTCCTTAGTTAAGTCCTTTTTTTCATTTAATAGTTTTTTCATTATAATAAGAATAGACTCGGAATAAGAAGGAATAGGCCATAGCCCACCAAATTGACCGCACTTGGCCATTGGTGGATTCCAATACCTTTGAGAACTATTTAAAAACTCCCAAGAATGTAGGTTTACTCGCGTTGTTTCCCTTCACTATTAAATCAAATGATAATTCGTTTCTAATATAGTAATAACTATGCAATATCAGTGGTGCTGCACTTCACTCCCCGCTTCCACTAGGCTATCATTGCTCTTATATTCTTTCATACTAATGGTATAGTCGAACATATAGTCATAAACACAACACTGTTTATTAAAAAATGTATGAAACTTCGTAACGTTTCTATGGGAAATGCAACGCTCCCGCTAAATGATTGTACACATTACCCGCATCTACGAGCGTTTCGTGCTCCAGTATGCCGATTACGCCGACCTAGAAATGAAAGAAAGTAATACTATTTTTAATTTAGGGAGATGTCTTCGTAGGGACCATTTTTGTTTGCGAAACGTGACCGTTAATGTATGTTAGGAGTGAGTGTGTATGATTCATATCATTACCAATGCCCTCGTCGAAAGTGGGACGTATAACGAGGAGAGAAGTGAGCACATTAAGCTTTTCTGTTACACGGCTAGTTTAGAGTCGGGGAACGCCTTGCTTGTTATATTTTTTTTAGTTTGGAAGTAACAAAGGAGTATACAGTTCAGTCACCGCTATCTATGATTTTTTTTTTTTATATTTGATGTTAAGTGGTCACTGTAGCCCATGGACAACCACATCTAACCACAAACAAAATCGACGTTCTATCTGTGATTGTACGTCGCTACGGAAGACTAAGATGGTCACCTCACTGTAAATGTGCCCGGCAACCGTACCTCCAACCGAAAAACCGGATTATAAGGGCGGGGGTACGTCCCCGAATGAATTATAGTTCTACTACCTATTATTTGTAATCAACCCGAAACTGATCAGTTGCATATGTATTGCTAAGACTGTGAGGACTAAGTTGGAATGCCATGTATCAAGTGTTTCATCCTTGTCACACCCTCCAACCCAATACACGGCAGCGTTTACCACTGTCGGAGTTGTGAGTTTAGTAGGGCTCTAGCACCTTTTAACAAAATACTCATAACATTTAATCCGTGTGTCGCGTGCGCCCCGGAGCGTTCCCGGTGCCCGGCACGGTCCAATGTAAATAATCCCTAAGAGGTCATCGTAATAAATTACGTCATTTCATAGTTTTCAGTATCTCTCGTTCTTGTATCAGTTCGACAGATTTTCACTCATTGACGTTGCGTCGTTTGCGTTAACGGTGAACGAAAAGGTCGAGAAGAAAGTTACACATCTGAGAGTTCTCTCATGTCCTCGAAGGTGGTTGAAGTCTACCAATCCTCATTTGGCCAGCGTGGTGGACTATAGCCTAACTCATTCTGCGACCGAACCCAGACCTAGCATTGAACATTAACACCATGACTGCGGCGGCTAATATTCGAAACAATCCACCCGTGCGGCTCGCAACACAACAGGCGTACTCCAGTACGGTGGCACACACAGTATGCGTGCTAGCCGCGCGGGTGGCGGGGACAGATGCGTTTGCCGCAGTCAAGGTGTTAATAAGTTAATGGTAATGAACATAGACGTAGGGCAAACAAAGCTTAATGCCTATTTCCCTTAAAGTTTTAAAATATCGATGTGTGGAACGCATCGCGGGCCAGGCGGGGTGGGTGGCGCGGCAGCCGTCGGCGGCATGGCGACCCGCGTTCGTGCTGACCCCCAGTAACATGATTATGTGTACTCTGAACTCCAATAACCCTTCACGTTCCACGATATTCAAATAACATATTTAGATACACGCGGTGATAGACCAGTGGCAAAATTCCGGCACCCTATGGGTTCTGAGTTCGAATCCCGCGCTTGCACATTCATCGTTCATCGTTAATAGCTTGTGAAATAGGGTATTTATTTGTAGGAAAGTCGCAATACAGACTTCACTGTTAAAGCAAATGATAATTGATTAATCATCATCAATCCATTAATTGATTATTATTATGCAAGTAACTTCCATAAATAAGAGGTGTATTTCTGAACCCCCTACCTGATACCCCGGACTCCCAGAATGGGAGGTTGAAATTCGTGCCACCGAGTTAAAATTATTATCCATCACACTTATTTCCGACTTAAAACAGCAGTATGGTTTTATTGTACTCTGTGGTAAAATTGAAGGAAATAATGGTAAGATGCACATAATTATAAGAGGCGTTTTAACTTAGTCCTTAGTAAGACGACACGAGTGGCGGAGCGGTCACTATACCGATTCGCACACAGAGGGTGCCAGGTTCAATTCTCGGCCGGACAGATATCTAAATGTTGAATTTAGATATCTTTTCTGGGTCTGGGTGTTTGACTCCTCGTGTTTGTATGTGTTCTCGACACAGGGAATCCTATTATGAGACTGAGAGCGTAAATAGCGTTTTTTTAGTAAATAAGTTGGTATGTGTAGGGACACAATTGGTATATCTACTCAATAGAGAATTGCATTTGCAAAATTAACTAAAATGCTTTTCATTATGGAAACTACTCGGATAGAGATGTTAAACAGGAACAATGGGTGTGAATTAAATACGAGCAATACAATGCTGCGGGTTTTTTTTTCATTTGTATCTGCTTCGGCGAAGGCGAAGAAAACTGAATTCGATATTGGAATTTACGGTGAATCCAGGTGGGACTGCGCTATGCTCGATAGATATTTCTTTTATGTACGTTTAGGTACGTTTTATGTAGATATATATTTTAGAACACCCAAGACATGGATATTCCAATTAACATTAAATCTACTGGGATATTTCTATTGACAACGAATGATGATTGTGTTCTATGATTATGTTCTATTATTTTTCGCGTATATCCATCAGCACGTAGAAGTCCACTGTTGGACAAAAGTCTCTCCATTAGGTGACACGCCTCTGCGTGAGCTCATCATACCTGTGTAATACCTCATAAGAACAAGCAGCTACTTTCCTTGTTGGTGTGATTGAATACAAATATTTAGGCATACTAATATTATAGATGCGGAAGAAACGTAGTTTATATTATACATATATATATAATATGAACGATATATTTTTGGGACAAAGCCTATGCGCTTCATCAGGGTGTAAGCTACGTCCTTGCCAAATTTTACCAAAATTGGTTTAGTGGTTCAAGCGCGAAAAAGTAACCAACATAATTAGTTACCTTGCATTTATAATATTATAGTACGAGCAGTTTCTTCCCATACATTGAACCGGAACCGGATGTTCGATCACCGTTGCTAAATTAATCTGGGGAAATAGCAAGAGGCCGTATCCGCAGGATATCCTAGAATTTTAATTTAAGGATACGTAGCATGTCGAATTCGACGCAAAATCGGGAAATATGAGATAGCGGATTTCGCTCCAAAGTGGAAGCTTCATGGCTATAAAATGGTTTTCCCTTTAAAGCGGGTGCCGAAGCCCCCGGGCAAAGTGTTGGACTTTTTCGGTGTCGACATGTTCGTGGCTAACTTGATTTAGTCACTGAACGTATGAGGCACTGCGCAGCGGAGTGCACACTTTAAATACAATTTTGGAATTTCCACGCCTTTAGAGACATTGAATATTTCATTCGTTGATTGAAGCACATCTTCCGTTAGCTCTAATCTTAAACTGAATGTTAAGCTGGATAATTAGAATAGTGAGAAGGGCGACGTAAGCCGTACTTAAATGCAACTGAAGGTAGGAAAAAGTTTTCATTTCTTTATGTTCATAATTTTAATTTCCCGTAGGGCAAGTACTTATGGGCCAAGTCGGAATAGAACATTGAAAGCAAAAAATATTTAAAATTGTAATAACGTTTAAACTGTACAAAACATTTGTCAATTCATTATTTTGTACACATTTCAAAGTAATATATTGTCTCAGTTTTAGACTGTTCCATAGAGGTAGAACACATGTGTTGACTGGACACCTGTCCTGTTTGTCCATGAAGTCCATGAAGGCATCAGCCTTGATGTCCATAAGTGCCTGACTACTTGATATATATATAGATAGATGGGTTGTATGCCCCTTTGCTACTCCTATTATTTGCTATTTCAAAGGTAGAAGTATAGTTCGTTCGGGAAAGTGTCACCGCCGTCCTCATAATCCGCCGTGAAGCATTTTTCATGTTTCTGTTGAAGAGGTGCGGTTACCGGGCACATTTACTGTGAGGCAACCATTTTAGTACTCATTAGTAATGACGCACCTACTTATGACTTCAGATAGAACTTTAGTTTTGTTTGATGTTAGATGGAGGTGTTCATGAGTTGCTGTGACCACTTAACATCACGCGGCCTGCCCGCTCGTTTGCTTCTCTTAAAATATAAAATAGTTTGGTCCATAGTCAAAGCCGCTTTTATCTATGTCGTGATGATCAGTCTAGAACCTCTCTTTGAAATATTAATTCTTACATAACATACACTGTGGCCCGCATCGTGAATTAATATGAAGTTAGATGTTCATTTATTCTCATAAGTATTAATAAAATGAATTATTGAAGAGGTTAGATATTCATTTATTCTCAAAATAATTAATAACATGAGTTTGAATTTGTGTGCTAGGTCTAGATAACTTGACTATGTCTATTTTATGTCTATCGTATCTAAAACGCAATTAATTCTAGCTTCGGGCTATGAACATAGAATACGTTTAATCTATGTTGTTTCATAATATTATTTCAAAATTATTGTTGTTTTGAGAAGAACTGTTATGTACGTTAATATACATATTATACTTCGAACCAATATTAATAGTAAAGAATCCGTGTAAATTGATGTCATTCTGCTTTGTTGCATTGCTGTATTTTTTTTTAAATATCTGGTCCTTCTGATACTACATATTATTACTATTAATACTATTATATTATAATAATGCTGCGTATTATTACTATTAATACTATAAGTTCAATAGGTAGTAGAACAATCGTTTGTCTGGGAAAGTACCACCGCCGCCCTCATAATCCACTGTAAAGCAGTTGTTGTGTTTCGGTTGGAGAGGTGCGATTGCCAGGCACACATATAGCGACGCGACCATCATGGTCCTCAGGAGTAGTGACGAATCCATATACAACCTCAAACAGAACTTCGGTTTTGTTTGAGGTTGGATGTGGGTGTCCATGGGCTATGGTGACCACTTTTCATCAGGTGGTCTGCATGCTCGTTAGCTACGTTACAAATATAAAATAGTACATTATTAGATAACGTAGAATATGCTGATCTATGATATAAAACTAAAACGGCAGTTAATCGGAATGTGGTTTTGCCGCTGTCGGCTGATACTGCAGTGGTTTATTGCAGCGAGAGTGTGCGGTGCACCGGTAATTTATAACATCTATTCGGACCCACTAACTTCATTATTTTCGCTTTCATTAACATCGATGCCTTTATCTTCCCACCGTCGCTCGTTTAAGCGTCTGCTCCAATTAGTTACGAGAGGTTATTTCGGAATGCCTTGTTAAAACTTTGTCCGCTACTAGTGTCCGATTGAAGGGATTGGGTGTTCTGACCGGACTTGGTACCTACTAGCTGTAAATAAATACACTTTATACACATGTATCCCAGCACTAGGATTTCCTGTGACGTAGATGTCATGGACACATACAAAGACGTCAATTACGCTCAGATGCAGAACAGAAATCAAACCGCATATTTACGTAATTAAAATGTATAATTTTCGCGATAATATTAGTGTAAAATCTTAAAACGGAAATCAAAATTTATCATTTAGACTTTAGTTTACCTGGCCGGGAATCAAACCCTTATCCCCTCGCGTGTCAGGTCGGTATGGTGACCACTGAGCCACACGTTTCTACTAGATTAATTAATACACAATGAAAACCATAGGCTTTGCATTGGCGACCAGGTTAGATATAATATGGCATGTCTGCTAATGACTATATATACTTTTAATTAAACTCCGGTACCAACTAGATTAAATTGCAAAAGAAAATGATAAATGCGACTTAATGCGACATATATTATTTAACTTAAAAAAAAACTACGAGAATTTTAATTAAAAAAAATCTTAGCCAGAATAATGAAATTCATTCCAAGCTAAACGTCTCTTAACAAAATTGTATTTAAGTATTTTAGTAAGGGATTCAGTCGAATCCTTCCTATACGTTCTATACTAGCTATCACCCCGGCTCCGTTGCTTGGTTAAGTTGGGTTAAAATCGTATTCCTGTTCCTGGTTACATCTTATGTTAGTATGACTATCCCGTAATGCCTCAGTCACGCTTCTGTTTCAGCTCCATCTCGGCCCTGTTTTACACCGGGCGCGCGGCATCTCCCTCGCCTCGCCCTCCTCCCGCCTCCGTCACGTTGTCGATACGCCCCCGTTTAGGCCTCATCACACCCCCATCACAGACTCGCTTCGCTCCGCATCAGCCACGCCGGTCAAATCCCAGTCGCGACAACTGTTAAAAATTCACCATCAATCGAATTCTCACTATTTATATTTAATTTAATTCAATCCTACCGAACATGCGCGCTCATATTAATAAAACAAAGGATGAACTCCTGCGCCATCTATTATAAAATGGTACAACCAATTTAGCTGAATTAGTTAAATATGTGTAGTTTACCTTGGTTATGAAACCATGAAAAACAATTTACCAAACTGTCACCCAAATCAGCTAAGAGAGCATATGGGATAAATAAAAAAACGAACTTTCATTTCTATATAGATATTTTTTGGACAAATCACTCCCCCATCACGCTTCATGGGTGACTCGTCCACCAAACATGTGCGATCCCGTTGATTTAGTCGAATTCATAGCAATACAGTTTTCACTTTCTACATGTTTACAATAAATTATTGCAATTTGTAAATGTTTAGTTATTAAATGAAAGTACCTACTAAATTACTATCATAGTCCGAACTGCCCATAAGCCTGACTTGCACTACAATCGTGTAAAGTACATTACTGAAGGGTAAAATTTTGTTGCTCAAACGTGTTTAATTGCTAAATTACTCTCCGCTCGACTAAATTACTAGCACGGTGTGAAACAGGTACGGCGTATCAAAAATAATTCTTCCACCTTTTAATTTATTAAAATCTTTAAGGCAAGATTATTCATGTGACCGCGTTACAATTTGTAATAATATTTAAAATGGTTCGAGCTCGTCGAGCGGCAAGTGTTCTCACATTGTGTTATGAATGTCTCTACATCGGTATTAATGACGTTAGCGCTTCGGTTCGCTCGCGAATTTGTAACGATGACATAACGAACATAACCGGTATGGGGGTTTGGTTTCAAATCGGACACGCTCAATTACTCGGTCCAATGACAAATTACGACAGATTCCGGAGGTAATCCCATAAACAACGTAGCTTTAGGTATCTGAAAATGGAAGTATAAATCAACGTAGATATTTCCAATAGTTGTCAAGAATCTATTGCTTTTTTTTTTCCAAAACTTTTAAATTTCTTGCAGAGACGAACCAACATCAAGTGGATTACTTTCTTGCCGCTTGCCAGTTTGCTACTTTTATGCAATATTTTGGGCCGACTCATTTGTATTTATTACTATAGTGAATGAATCATCCACATTATTGAAGATAGGGTATTTTTGGAAATTGGACGTTTTTAACTCAAACCACATAAAATATAATAATTACAATTGATTATACACTGAATCTTACTGGCAATGATAGTGATAATTCAGAATCTCATGTCGGTGCTCCGGGATCCGAATCCTAGGCGCTTTCTGATTTTTAAATTTATGTGCGTATTATAAAATATCTGTCACTTAAGTCAAGAGTCACGCGAAGGAAAGCATCGTGAGGACCCGAGCAACACATCTAAGAGATTTTCCATATTGTCCTTAAAAGTATGTGAAATATATCAATTTTCACTTGATCACTGTTGTGCCACTCATTATTCCTTTCACTAATTCCCAGTCCATCTCATTTTGAGAGGAAACCCGTGCCCAACAGTGGGCCTGTAATCCGTTGATAATGACGATGAACACTACATCCAAATTAACTAAATTAAATCAATCTCATTAGAATGATCCAGTTGTAAATGTTTCTCGCCTACAATTTTATCCACATCGTTTCATCGCAGAGAACATATTAACCTTTTTCTACAACTTAAAACTAATTAAACAACCATAATTTTGTCTACCCTCATTAATTGAAGTGTTTAGTATCGCAATCGAAGTCCTTTTTGTTATAATTAATTAGAAAACTTTTTACTGGATGCTAACTTTGCGCTGCGTCTACTCTCGTAATGGAATTATTTTAACACTATATTCCTCCGGTTGCTGCACTTAGCCAAGCTGGAATTGTAGTGCTGATATTTCCGTTTGTTTCGAGTATTAATCAAATATTAATTATGTAAGATTGATTGAAAATACACGAATCTGGTACCAGAGCAAACAATACTAATGCGTCAATTATTAGTAAAATAATAATTAAGGTTTTATACTTAAGTTTAGTGGCGTGCTAAGGGCTGTTTGATAGTAAATTTATAATTAATAAGATAGGCGTAGGTGCTATGTACCAAAACCAAGAATAATATCTAGCTTTGT
>DWKL01004128.1:0-10855 GCA_018249415.1 Phareas burnsi
ATATTAACATGCAAGCATGTATATAATCAAAATTTTAAAATAGATATTATTAGAAAACCGTTTTATGCAACTTAATAGATAAAAATATCAATACGAAAAATAGATTAGTTAGTATAAAACATAAATAATATGGAACATTTTTAGAATGTTAAACTTGAACGCATATAAATAGAGAATGAGTGAATGAAAAGAAGCTGGCTGTATTCTAATTTTGTATTGCTTTCCTTATTTTAAAAAATGATTTCGGATTGGAATATTATATTGACGTTTCACGGTGTAATATTGTTTTGCGTGGAGATGGATTTTCTTTAAAATGTGTACTTTATGTTAATTATTTCATTACTCGTAATTTAAGTGCATAGTAGAGTTTCAGAAAGTGTTATCAAACTATGACCGAAAAAGAAGATGCTACCAAAGAACCTGATAAAGAACCTTTAGACGATAAAGCCCTGGAGAAGTATGTGTACTTAAAAACATTTAACATACAGGATGGTATATTTAAAGTAATAAATGATTAGTTGATTACATGAATTATTATCATATTTATTGGTGATTATTTATAATAATCAACAGGGTTTATATTCTTTACATTGCAGAAGATATTATAACATATATAAGCTTATAAAAGTAAAATTAAAAATACAGAAAAAAATTGTATATTCTCGATTAACTTCAAATAAAATCAATTGGATTTACACACAATGTCTAGAAGGTGGTAGACCCATCAACACTGCAGCATCTATTCAGATTTAAAAGCTGTGGTGATCTGATTTAAAGACTGGGGCAAGGGAGAGACTTACTTGAGCCATGACAATGTTATCTTCACATATAGCAATGTCTGTGGTTGACTTCAATGCTGTTTGATGTTGGTTACACCTCATTGTCCAACCTCATCAACATTGTAGCACTGTGAGCTCAAACAATTATCATAGTTCACATAGCAGACAGCGAGGCCATAGAACTGAGTTACCTAAACAAGCTAATTACAAGGCTGTTTGGTACTGCCTTGTAATCAGCATTAGAAAGGCATAAGTCAAAATGAAATAAACTCTAAAATGGCAGTTGCAGTATAAAATATGGAGACCATACTTGATAGTATAGTAGTGTGTCCGTGTGTGACAGTGGCCATTTAATCAGGTTGACTGCATGCTTCTTTGCTACTTCTGTGATAAATATCATTTTTGGTTCAATGTAACTTTTTACTTGGGATTTTTAGTAGGTTTTAAGTAGAATTTTCTACTGAACTATATTATGACTAAGTATTTTGACTTTCAATTGTTTATTTTATTGTTTTTATTTTTTCATATTATCATACAATTATCAGCAGAGGCAAACAATGAAATAATTAATGGGGTGATTTAATTATGCTTTGTTGTAATGCCTCCTTTTTTGGTGATAAATTTAGTGGTGGAATAATTAAAAGCAAAGTTATTAAGAAAAGTGACAATTTGTAAGGTTATTTAAAAACTCTGAATTTAACATAAAACACTACATGTTGTAAATCAAAATCCAATAATGATTTAAATTTATTCTATATTCTATCTGTGTATATATTACACATACCTATGTTTTTTATTCCAAATTGTACATTTCAGATTAGCAGTGGATGAGCTTATTCAAGAGGCTGTCCAAGGCGCTATCAGAGCAGAACAACAAGGACCATCAGGCTGGATAAAAGCAAAGCCACAACCCAAAACAAATAAAAGATTCCTCGTCAACACCTTGCGTAGCACTGTGAGCTCAAACAATTATCATAGTTCACGTACCAGACAGCGAGGTCATAGAACCGAGTCCCCTAAACACGCTGATTACAAGGCTGTACCAACCATTAAAAAGGATAAGTCAAAACGAAAACACTAAAATGGCCGTCGCAGAATATGATATGGAGAACATACTTGATAGTATAGTAGATTCCAAAGATTCACTGTGGCAACCATCAGAAAAAATACCATTAGTAATCAAAGCAATAGAACAAATAAAAGCTGATACTAGGACATATCTACAAAATAATAACTTTGATGTCCAATCTATTTTAAAAGAGAGTTGTGAGTTGTATGCCGAAAGCAAATCTCTTTTAGATGAAATGAGAGCATGCAAAATTGAGATTGAACAGGAAACTATGGCTGACATTATTAAGTCTATTGAAAACCATGATCAGATCGCTAATGAATTGGAGTGTGATGGATTTGCCCTCGATATTGTTTTAGATGTAATTCAATATGGAAGACATTTGAAAGAGTTTAACGATGCTAAAGATGCACGTAGTTATACAAGATCTATTACAGCAATTTACGAATTGCTACAGTTCCTCGAATCACCTGCTGATGGAGTAAATGAATTGGATGTATATTATAACACCCAAAAAACTGCACAAGAAATTTTCGATGCCTTACTTGATGAACTTAACCAAGAGTGGAAGCAAATGTTAGCATACGAGAAAGGTACTGGGACGCGCAAATCGGTTGTTACCATATCGCTTCCTTTGGAACAATCTTCTATAGTTGTCGATGTATTAGAAGCCTTAGAAAAGAGCAAGAGGCTGGACGAAAAGGTGTCACATTTTGCCAAATATCTTTTAGATGAAGTTTTGACAAAGATAATCCATGAAGATTGTGAAGTGATTTTGATTACAGACAGGGAAGTTAATGTTAACGTGACTTATAAACGTAACTTTAAGCCTGAATTTGAAGCTGTCATGGCTAATTTAAAGACATTTTTTAGTTTTATTTCAAAGAGACTTAATATTAAGTTTAGTGGTGATTCCAATCTTTTGTCAATGATAGGTCAAACAATAAGTTGTGAGTTTTGTGAGGAATTAGTAGACAATTGTTTTAAAGACACCGTACCGCACAATTTGAACGATCTCCAGAATTATGATGCTATAACTTCCCAAATAGCAGATTTTCAGAATTTTCTTGTAGAGACTAAATTCTTTCCCGATGACAACAGTTTCTCAATACTGCACTATGTGAATGACATGGACGTTTTATTCGCTGATCGTTCCAGTCAGCATTTCCTACAGAGCGCTCGCACTATAATGTTAAAAGACTTAAGCATCACTATGTCGATAGGTGTTGAAAAAATTCCAGAAGATTCTGGCTCAGACGTAGATATCTCAGACGTTGAAAATGCGCCAGAAGCTCTGGAAGTATTGGATAAAACTATACCTAAGAGCCTATTCTACTTCCCCCGATGCATGATATCGAAATCGGCGCAAGAGCTTTTGGACCTTGTGTATGTTGTGATGGAACAAGCGGTGCAGTGTTCCGATGTGGTGTGCAAGAAGCTCTACTGCACGGTGCGGTTAATCTTCGAGTTGTACGATGCCGTCGTACCTTACCACCATGAAAATTTTTTGCAAACAATCCCACAGTATGTTGGTCAGTGTACATTGGTTTATTTCAAGATAAATTAAAGCAAACATTTGCGATTGTATTTATTACTTTTATTAAAGCCTCTTTTTTTTATATTTCAGCTCTTTTCCACAATAATTGCATGTATCTTGCGCACAATTTGCTGACTCTTGGGGATAAGTGGCTGAACCTAATGGGAGTGGCTGAAGTGGATTATGCGATTGGATTCGTGGATCTAGTTCAAAAGATAAGAGAGCTTGGGTATAAGCATCTGACTATTCATATGCAGCAACAGAGAAAGCAGATTCTGGATAATATACGATCGTCAGGTGAGAGTAGTGCAATTTAATAAGTAAAACTAAAACAATTTAAGAAAATTTAGAGAAATGTCACCTTAAATGGTTTGGGAAGTATTGATAGCATGAAGTAACAGACATTAATTAAGGGCGCCCAGTTTTATTAAAGTCTAGTTTTATTTTTTGGAGTTTTCTAAACAAATTAGTGATATTAGGTTTGTCTCGTTTGTTAATAACATTTTCTTAGGGTAATTGTTTTTTTTTTCAGATCTAAATTGCATTGATGTGAAGGATGTTTTGAGCGAAAACGCCGAAGCAGCAGTAAGACAGTGCCTGAGGCAGTTGCAATTGCTTAAGAACGTCTGGATAGGAGTTTTTCCCGGCAATGTCTTTACTCGGTAAGAACTATGTATGAGATCTGACCATGTGGTCATTACCTTCATCATTTTTATAATTAAAATATATATATCTATTATTACATTGTAACTTTCGTTCTATAGGTTACTCCTACATACAAACAAAAAAATGCTCCAAAGTGACTGGAGTTCAAACTTACCTGAAATCAAAACAAATTTATTGAGCAGTTTTTGCGTGACTCGTGAACAAACATAAAAACAAAAATTTGTTTTCTATTCACATAAATCACAATTAGTCGATATCAGGCAGTTTATCAAAAGTATCTTCAATGTTACACAGCTCCATTACAAATTTATAATATTAATAGATTTCAAAGAGAAATATCCACAGAAATTAAAAAAATGAAATTTAATACTTGTTACATACATAAGACGACTTGTTACATAAGAGCGACGTAGAGCGTACCACACCATCCATTAGACAAAGATGTAGAGTTCCTGCTGTAGGTGGTTTTGAAATTATTAAACATGTGTATCAAAGCACGTACCAATCATATATGGTGTGCTGTTTAAAGCCCATGCAGTATGATATCAGATATATAGGTGGTAGTACTACAGTTCATCTGGGGCAGTACCACTGCCGCTCTCGTAACCTATGCCGTGAAGCAGTTTTTGAGTTTCGGTTTGAGCGGTACTGTTGTCGGGCACACTTACAGGGAGGCAACCATCTTAGGTCTCAGAAGCAGTGGTGCATCTATGTACGACGTAGGATAGGACTTCAGTCCTGTTTCACGTTAGATTTGCAGCAGTGAACATGTGGCCTGGACACTCGTTCGCTAATATATATAGATTTATATTATATCTTTATACAGTATGAATATGTGTTTACAGCCTAATGGCAACCCTGGTGAACATGTTCATTGATGAACTCATCCATCGAGTGTGCACTGTCGAGGATATATCAATGGAGATGGCAACACAGCTCACTGACATGTACTCACTGGTTGTGCAGAAGTCTCCGCAGCTATTTTTGGTATACTTCTAATTTTTTATTTTTATAGCATAAAAATATTTAACCAGCATGCAGTACACTTGATAGCATTTGCGCACTGCCACTCATGACCACACGCAGTCATCCTTGAAGTTCTAACTAAGGTCAGCCACAGGTGCAATGCTATCCTCAAGGGTTGATTTTGATCTCTCTTCCCATACTATTCAAACCAAAACAAAGCAGTTTAATAATTCTGTCATAGGCAGCAATAGATGTGGCGGTTGTGCCTTGAGTTAAGCACAAAGAGTTCTGCGACCTTTGTTGTATCGCATACTTGTGTATTGTATAAATGCTTTGGTAACCGAAAATTCATAATAATGATAAAGGTATAAATATTCTTGACGCCTGTTATTATTTCAGGTGCCAGCCGACGTCGAAACTCATGTCAAATCTTGGATAAAATTGCAAGAACTGATCTTTGTCCTCAAGGGGTCTCTCAAGGATATAGAGCACCATTGGAACGACGGCAGCGGCCCCCTCGCCGTACACTTTAACACGGAAGAGCTTAGAAGCCTAGTCAAAGCACTGTTCCAGAATACGCAGTTTCGAGCTAACTTATTATCCAAGATAAAATAATTTCTTGTATTTTTGATTGGTCTATGTATTAGCCCGTAACGTTATTTTAATCCGTAATTAATAATAAACTCGGAGTCCAATTTCTTTGTTTTATTTTTGTGTAATTAACTATGGTTATGAAATTATTGCACATTAAATTCAGAACTATTAATTACTGTGCCATACTGTAGTTCGTGTACTTCCTGTTGAAAATAAAAATAAGTAATTAAAACAAAATAAAACTTACCAAGACTTAGGCTGCCTGTCCACCGGAGCGGAGTAACGGAGTAATGCGGACCGGAGTTGCAGACTGTCTGCCACCGGAGCGGAGCGGACCTAGAAAATAATGCGGAGCGGAGTTGCAGACTGTGTTTTCCCCGTTCCACTTACCGGTTTTGTGTGAATTTTTAAACTAGTTCGCAAATCCCTGCCCACTAAAGAGGAGCGGAGATTTTGTGTAATCCTATTGGTTAATATTTTTCCGTTTCTCCGCTCCGCTGCCTCGCTCCGCTCCGGTGGACAGGCAGCCTTACCCTGTTTTACTAAATAAAGCAGAGTGATTTATGCTAAACATGTTCTAAAAATAAAGTACGTCACATTGACTTTCCTTAAACTCTGGTTAAATGCATGCTATCCTGAAAGGAATATAGTTCTCAAGTTTTTATAAGTTAGAGTAATGCCAGGTATATATAATAATCAAAATTTGTAGTGTTCTCTGTATCGAGAGGATTATAATTAACCCGGAACGAACGCCTTATTTATGTAAAAACATTAAAAAAGGTATTGAAACACGAAAAATGATCGCTCATCCCCCACATATTGCTAACGTCTGTGAGATATGAAAGGGTAGGAGGATACGACATTCCTAAATCGAAAATGTAACTACTATGTATGAATTAATATATTTGATAAATGAATTCTTTACTCAATTAATATTGAAAGGAATTACAAAATCCTACAATAAGTTTATTGGCGAGTGTACTAGAGGTTAACATTTTCATTAATTAGTAAATAATCAGTTATTTTTGTAAATGTTTTTTTTTTTAAATATGTGTATGTAATTCATTTCATTCGTATTAAAAATAAAGAGAAAGCCGGAAGGAGAAGAAGTTAACCGAAAAGAAAGGAATCCAAGGCTACAACTCTAAGTATTAAAAAATATTAATTTAATTCATTCATCAGCTGTTAAAGCTGTGAAAGCGGTCAAGATCAAACAAATCAAAGTCAATTCAAAATTAGTTGCTGTTTTCCTATTTTCACTACACATTTTCTTGAAATCGTTACTGGACTCGGAATTACATTGTATTTCGGCCGCAAAGTTGGTTATACATATAAAGTAGGTTTTTATATATTTTTTTAATAGATTAAGAATTGTGATTTTAATTAATGAAATAATGTCGGAAATAATATATAACCTCATACTTTTGAATCACTTCTAATTTAAATTGTAATCAAGTTTACTGAATAAATATGAACACAATCAAAGTGTTTTTGAAGCGGCGAGGGTTTAATTTTAGTTTTAATCGTACTGCGACTACTAAGAAGAAGATTCCGGACCCGAATGAAGAGGAGCAACTACCAAGTAAGTTCATGAAGAATTATATATATTGTTGCGTTATTTATACGTAACATAATATAACATAGAGAGGCAATGTAATCGTAGTGTTCTCTAGTGTAATCTAGAGTTCAGATTTCGTTGGTAAATTAGTGTGATGGTCCACAAATTTCTATTATATAGAATTGCAGCGATTGTTAGTAGTAATAAAAATCAATTCGATAAATGGTAAAACTATAGTTCAACCGGAGAGGTACCACCGCGGTTCTCACAATTTGCTATAAAATAATATTTGTGTCTCAGTTGTAGAAGTATGGTTGTCGGATACACTTACAAGTGATGCAACCATTTCTCAGCCTTCAGTCCTTAGTGACACATCTATGTACAACATCAGACTTTAGAGTTTTAGTACTGTTTGAGGTAGATGTGGGTGTCCGTGGGTTGCAGTGATCATTCAACGTCAAGCGGCCTGTACACTCATTTGCTACTCTTTAAACATAAAAAAGAACAATCAAAATGTAAAAATAGCAAACACAGAATTAATCCTATACTAGAAGGAAATAAAAAGTATTTTCATGCTGTTATCAAAATAAAATTTCTTTCAATTCCAGTATTCCAGTACCCTGTTAGCAAGAGATCAGATCGGCGAGTTTATGTGTGGGGATTGGCAGAGACAGGAGCACTGGGCATCCACATGCCCAGGGGCAAGAAGGGCAATAGGAAGTACAGAAATAACTTTAGTCTAGTTTGGTATCCGATGAGATCTAGCTTCTGTGAGAGATTTGATGTAGGTACTATATTTATTTTCACACTTGTAAATGTATGTAGAAGTACACTAAACTTGTTTTATTTTTTAGGTACCTAGCAATAAATTCCAAATCATATATGATTTCAGGTAACTAACATAGCATGTGGGTATGGCTTCACAGTGGCCTCGGTGAAGACAGATGAACAACACAAGGTGTTTGGCACTGGCATTAACACTGATTCCCAAATAGGTTATCATGCACCTCGTATTGGTCATCCGCTTGAGTTACTAGTTAGCCCAGCTCCTATTTATATACCATACAAGTCTTTAGAAACTAAGGTGAGACTCTATAGTTAATAATACTATCAATTCTACCCAACAGTAATAAGATTAAAGATTTTGACTACAGAGGTACCTCTGCTACATCTTTTTCTGTCTTATACCAGCAATGTTAAATGCTAATGTACTTTGGTTTGGTAAGGAAAACACATTATGCATTCTAACTTAGTGCTCTGAGGTAGCAACCTATGACCCACCTTTGGTACTCCATGTTTGTTGCTACTTCTTAAAAATAAAAGGGTACCTAATCAATTTGCACATTTGTCAGTAGCAGTGGATTAATCCAACCCAATACTTGTCATGCACTTGAAAGTAATAACTAAGAACATTAATTTGTTTACAGGTAAAAAAATTAGCAGCTGGTCGAGCACACACACTCATTTTGACAGACAATGAAGGGGTATACACGTTGGGTAACAATGCATATGGCCAGTGTGGGAGGAAGATAAATACTAATGAAGAGTACAAAGGCAGCATGGCATCTCATAACATTAAGCATCTGGGAAAGGAGAACATCATTGATGTTTGCTGCGGGCAGGATCATAGGTGAATTGGATGAATTTTTATCTTGATTTGCAACATAATAGTGTCCTACAGAGATGTTATATAATGTTCAGATTAATAGTGGGCTTGAAAAGACCTCAAAAATATAGTTGTATTGATTTCCGCAATTAATGTTATCTGTGGCCCCATAAATAGTTAGTTACACAAACATATTACGTCGTATGAAAGTCGGTTTTAAGAACCGTAATAATTTGCAACTCGAACTTTTTCCATACCTTTCGCGACGTGTTATTTATACATGTATAACTTTGGCAATAAAGTGCTATGCAGTGCTTTCTCCAGCAATGGAGGAAAGTCTGGAGATTAGTTAAACAGATTATTCTATTGGTTTTGCCATTTAAGGTAAATTAAAAAAACATTACGAACACAATATTTATTGTAGGTTCTTTACATCGATATAAAGTAACTATTTTATAAAAAAAAATGTATTATTAATATGTACAAAATGTTGCCATATTTAATTATAAATAAGTTAGTATGTATATAATGTTAGCTATTTAAATAATAAAACATTTTCAGTCTCTTCGTAACAGAATCTGGCAAAGTGTTCGCATGCGGATGGGGGGCCGACGGGCAAACTGGACTCGGCTCATACGAGAACCAGAGTGTACCGGCTGCGGTTAAAGGGGACGTCACTAGCGAGAAGATTGTCAAGGTGGCCTCTACTGTCGACTGTGTACTGGCTTTGAATGGTAACCAGTAATATCTATGATAATAGTAGTTAAATAAAGTACAGGTCGAGAGTTGAGCAGTGGTTGAGATTCTGGCCTCTCACGCTGGTTGTCCGCGTTTCCATTCCCGCACTTGAAAATAAATTATCACTTGTTTTAACAGTGAAGGAAAACATCTTGAAGAAACCTACATATCTGAGAGTGCATTGTAATGTTCTTGGAGAACTTTACCAATCCGCACTTGGTCAGCGTGGTGGGCCATGGCCTGACCCTTCTCATTCCAGGAGGAGATATGTGCTCAGCAGTGGGACAATATGATGAAGCTGATGATGATGATGATGACGATGATGATGTTGTTGATGATGGTGATGATGAAAGTACAAATGGAAAAGTTTTCTGTATGCTTCGTGTATAAAACAAAGAGGCAGTAGGTGTTTTATTGCATATAAGTAGTAAATGGGTATGCAATCCATCTGATGCTAAGTAGTCATTGCAAAATTGTGACGGTTTAAAAAAATTTAAGCGCTAGCCGTATTCTTAGTCATGTTGTGGGGGATCCAGGTCTTCTGAAGAGAGAATTTTTGCCTAGTAGATCGTTTTGTAGATTGCAACACTTTATTTACAGATAAAGGAGAGCTCTTCGGCTGGGGCAACTCGGAGTATGGACAGGTGCCAATGGCGACGAAGCAAGATCAGGTCAACATGTCATACGCACTGCTCAACTTCACCCGCGGCTTGGGGAGGATTGTCGACATCGCCTCTGGCGGGTCTTTTTGCTTAATTGCTAATGGTAAGAAATTTCAAAGCGCACACAACTCTACGGCTGGTACACATTGTTACTGATTTACAAAGTTGCAACATTGGGCTTGCTCAGAAGTTGGGATGTTTGGGAGCTGGGATGCTTAGGAGTTGGGATGCCTGGGGAGTTGGGATGCCTGGGGAGTTGGGATATCTGGGGAGTTGGGATGTTTGGAAGTTGGGATGTTTGGTAGTATCTTATCTTTCTCCATTAATCCACATTGGAGTAGCATGACCCAGGCCTGCCTTGGGTTTAATGAGACCATTGCCCAGCTGAGGAACAAAAAGGAAAGTCAAGAACTTTCTAAATACATACTTTAACTGTAATGTGTAGCATAAATTTTAAATGAATAATAAACTGAAATTAAACTCCCAAGAACCCTAGGGTATGTTATATCTTACCTTATCTTAGACTTGTTATTTTTACATAATTGCACCTTTTTCCACATCTTTCTTATTGATACATTTTCAAGGTAAATTGAGTTAAAATGTGTATTTATCTATTAAAAGTTTCTACCTGTAAGGGAAGTGCAATAGTAATTATGCAATCTCTTTCTTCCGTAAGATTA
>DWKL01004129.1:0-10855 GCA_018249415.1 Phareas burnsi
TTGCACCCGGCCCGCGCCAAAACGTAAACACCAGCAACAAAACAACCACTAATTTAGTAATATATCAGTACAAAAGAAGCAAACGAGAATTCCACCTGATGGTCAGTGGTAACTGCCACCCAAATTGTCTAAATTGGAACGCCTCATTTATCCCTTCAAAACAGAATACAGTAACGTTAAACACCGCTGTCATAAGGCAGTGAGCAACCGAAATTGTACCACTAGACTCTCACTGCCAATAATGGTTACGTGAAATGGCGAATTCAAAATCTGGTTTTTACTATTTCAGTGATATATTAGTAGTTAAGATTCCGGCCCTCACACTGAAGCCCAGGGAATCCCGCACGCATCGGATTTTAAAATTTATATTCATTTTAGAAGATAATTATCACTTACTTTAACGGTGAAGGAAGACATCGTGATGAAACCTGCATGACTGAGAGTTCTATGTAAAGTTCTCGAATGTGTATGAAATCTATAAATCCGCACTTGGCCAGCGTGGTGGACTATGGCCTAAGACTTATCTGAGCAACCGGAATTATAACACTAAACTCTTACTGCTTAAAAAGATTACGTTATTATTGCTAATGCTTAATGTCCACGTGATATGGCGAAATCTCATCTTAACACTTTGACTGCGGCGGCTAATATACGAAACAATCCACCCGTGCGGCGTGCAACATAACAGGCGTGTTCCAGTACGGCGGCACGCACCGTATGCGTGAGAGCCGCACGGAAGACGCGGACAGTATAACACTACAGGTGCATTTGCCGCAGTCAAAGTGTTAAAAAGATTAGTCCAAGTGATATGGCGAAATCTCGTCTTAAATAAAAACGTTACGTTCCCCATACTAATATCCTCGCCTCGCCTCGCCCCGCTCCCCGTAAAACAAGTGCCTTAGGTAGGTGTGTCGGATTATCCAACAAGATTGTACTCTAAGCTTCGAAATGAAGTTTAAAACCGCACCAAGCGAATATTAGCGAGTAACACGTCGAGTGAAATTTTAATGGGGAATATACTTATAGTTTTAGTATTAGTTCGAAGTATATTGTGGCCTTTGGCTCCATCTCTTTTGATATCGGATATCGTGTTAGTTTGATATCAACATGACCGTAATCGAATACCTGATCCGTTCAATTTTATAGCATAGTAACAAACGAGCATGCAGTCCAGCTGAAGTCCTGCGTGAAGTCGCTCTCAGAATCCGCCGTAAATTAATACCTTTGTTTCGGTTGGAGATGCGTTGCTGGACCACTTACAGCGAGGCAATCTTAGTCACCAGGAGGAGTGACGCATTTACGTACGACCTCAGATAGAAATTCAGTTTTGTTTGAAGTTAGATATAGATGTCCATAGGCTACAGTGACCATTTAACATCAGATGGCGTGCACGCTCGTTTGCTACTCTTTTCACTTAGTAAAACTGAGTTCAAACTTGTTTTCCGACCAGTGGGACAAGGCGTATATTTAAGCTTCATGGTGCGGTTCTACCACCAAAATTGCCTGTCTTTTAGTCTCTTTGCTCTACCGTGCCATTTAATTCAGTGCGTAGCTTGCACTGAATTAAATGGTACGGTAGAGCAAAGAGACTATAGGACATGCTAGTTTAGTTTCTCATAAGCAAGGTCTGTGATCAGCCGCAAGTAGGACTCCTGTTCTATTGGGAATTGGTCCATATCCATGAGTGGTAGTAACCACTCAATATGCATTATGTAGAGAACGGGTACACTTATAGAGAGATAACTATCTTAATCCTCAGAAGTAGTAACGCATCTACGTATGACATCAGACAGGCCTTCCGTTTTATTAAAAGTTGGATGTGGGTGTCCATGGACTGCAATGACCACTTCAGATCAGGTGGCCTGCACGCTCGATTGTTACTCTTCAAACATCCGATAACCGTATCTCTCTGACGGAAACCCAAGAATTGTTTCAGGGCGGATTATGAGGACGGCGGTGGTACTTCCCCGGTCGAACCACCACCACCAACTATCAGATGTATTTGTCGATAAATTTATGTTCACTAAAATATTTTAATAAGGAAGTAAATATATAAATGCCACCAGGCATTATGTTCGCCCTTTCTAACCCTTAGTTTAAGGTGGTTCAGAAATAATAAATAAACAGATAAAATAAAAGAGTGCAATAACTCGAAAAGTTCGAACTACTATCGAAAAGCCAGTACAGAAATATGACGCATCCAACAATCAGGACCGAACCGTGCTAACTGAACGTAACGCAAACCGCATGCAAACTGCGCCAAATGACCGTTAATCGGCTGAAATGGCGGATTTTATTCAATTGCCTCATTAGAGCCGCTACTCGTTATCTAACGCGGTAATCCGTTCATTCCAATGCGCTATATTCAATACCTGGTTTGTACTATTTTAATGAAACAGTGATAACTTAGTGGCTAAGATTCTCGCTCTGGGAGTCCGGCGTTCGGATTCCGCGCGCACCTGATTTGAAGTTATGCGTAGTAGAAATGAATGAAAAGACACTGTGGGGAAACCTACATGCCTGAGAGTTCTTTGTAAAGTTCTCGAAGTTGTGTGAAGTTTACCAATCCGCGTTTGGTCAGCGTGGTGGAATATGGCCTATTCCTTCTTATTCTGTTTGGAGACCCGTGCCCAGCAGTGGAAAATTAAAAAATTGTCCGATTGAAGACTCGTACTCACCAATAGAACATTAAAGAGTTGTCTGATTGGAGACTCATGCCCAAAAGTAGAAAACTAAAGGGTTGTCTGATTGGGACTCATGCCCAAAAGTAGAAAACTAAAGGGTTGTCTGATTGGAGACTCATGCCCAACAGTAGAAAATTAAAGGGTTGTCTGATTGGAGGCTCATGCCCAAAAGTAGAAAACTAAAGGGTTGTCTGATTGGAGACACGTGCCCAGCAAAGGAAAATTAAAGGGTTGTCTGATTGGAGACCCCTGCCCAGCAGTGGAAATTAATGGATCTCAAACATTTGTAGCGTATTTTGAGAAGTACTATTTCTATAGCATGACATTAGCAAACGAGGATGCAGTTCATCTGATAGTAAGTGGTGATTGCTGCCCATCTACATCTAAAATCATCTGCAAATAGGACTGAAGTCCTACCTAATTTCCCACTGCGTTGCTACTCCTGGGGCTTAAATCGGAACGCTTCGTGCAAGTGTCTCGATGAAGGTATATTCAAATTATTTTTATATTACGTAACGTGTACTCACGATTTGCGTTTTTTTAATTGCCTATATTTCGATCCAGTTGCATGGGCCGTGGTCACGGCGAAACTGCGGTAGCGGGGAGAAACTATTGACGAGCACTAGTGGTAGATTAGTCTATCTACCCAACGTCAAGTTCGTTTTTCTTTTTTGTTTATCATATCACGACACACCACACTAACTGTAAGTTTATGCACCGAACTTTGCACTATTTCAAATTATAGTTAAAAAAAGGAACAAAATACGATTCAAGGGATTATTGCCATGAACTTACTAACATGCGCGTATATATGGCTGAGCTTATATCACGAGCTGATGTTCTTGGTGAGAACACTAGTTATGAAGTTATTGTATTGTCAGCGGGTCTTGATACGTGTGTGAAATTGCAAATTATTCGGACATCTAGAAATTGTCGAAAATTTAATTGCAAGATTCGCAACGATTTATAAGATTTACATTGATAGATAGGTACATACATACATACGCACGCACGCACGCCACACACACTGAGTTTGATACACACTGTACTGGCATAGCCAATAAAAAAGTGATAAAAATAATGCGAATTCTTTCGATCGATACTATTTTCAACGTAATCAATGCAGGAAGCTTTCTATAACATAAGAGTGTAAATGTATAAATGAGCATGCAATCCATTGATGTTAAGCGGTCACTAGCCCCAAATAGCGTACGAAGTACTATCCCTGAGGACTAAGATGGAACGGCTCACACCCTTCAAAGCAGAAACTCTGTTGTTATATGAGGTAGATAGCCAGAGATAGATGTGGCGGTGATGCCCTTAGAAATGAACCATGAAACAATATTTACATAAACATTACCTTTGCCTTATTTTAAATATATAGAGAATTATATTCAATCATCATCCATTAATTAATGTAAGACTTGAAGCTAATATTGTCGCGGAAATTTTACATTTTAATTACGTAACGGGTACTCGTAATATGCAATTTTTCAATTTCCTATATTTCGACCCAATTGCATGGATCGTGGTCAGGGCGAAATACGTGCGAACGGCGTGGTTTCGTCGTACCCACGATCCACGCAACTGGACCCAAATACAAGCTATTAAAAAACCGCGTATCGTGGGTACCCGTTACGTACTTAAAACTCTTTAATGTCCTATTTCAATGACAATTCATAGCGATTTCCGTATACAAAAACATAGTTCAATTCCGGAAAACTGGGAAATAAGCGTATAAAGTTAAAAAAAGATAGGATCAGTCATTATCAATATAATTTCTGAATGTGATAATTAATAAATACATATAGTACGCGATTATTAATAATACGCGACGATAAACAAGCGCTGCAGTGACCATTCCGGTCTGACACGGGTTCGATTCCCTCTCAAGCAGGCATCTAAATGATAAATTCAAATTTCTGTTCTGAAAATGGGTGTTCCTGTACTCATATTTGTTTTTGTTCATGCCACGGCACTGGAAATTCCCAAAGTTAAGTGTGTTAAACGTAAATCGTTAATCTATGTTTAATGAAGGCAAAGAAGTCAATTTTTTTATCCATACACACTTATATATGTGTAAAAATTTGACTTATACATACAACATATACACATAAGCGCAATGATTTAACTTATACATAGATACATATACTTATGTATTCGCAAAATATATGTCTATGTATTCGCAAAAATTTTACTTCTACGATACTTATCGTGTAATAACATTTTTTAAATGTTATTGCCAAATTATAAATGTTTGTAACAAAGTGAAAATAATAACAATGTGAGTGTGATATCCGCGCAAAAGCCACCGCAGAGCCAAATGACACAAAAGGTCCACTCTGCGTAATGCAAAAATTATCGCTTCCCAAATACAGCCGTTCGGGACTCGTAAAAATCGTTATGTATTCGACCGAATACAAAACTGTAATATTAAGTTACTGTGCGTTTGTGTGGGTAAATGCACAACAAATTATTTATACCCATAAATATATACAAATATTTTTTTTTATTAACATAAATGATGATTTTTTATTGGCAAACGAACGTGCATCCCACTTGATGGTAAGTACTCACTACAGCCTAGGACATATACGTCTCAACCAGGACTCAAGTCTTTTATAGATGTGTTTCTACTCTTGAGGACAAAGATGGTCGCCTCGCTGTAAGTGAACCTGAAAACCGCATACCTCCAACCAAACCACAAATATTGTTTTACGGCGGATTATGAGAGCGGCGGTGGCGCCTCTTCGGACGAACTATAGTTCTACCGCCTTGACATAATTAGATACAAAAAGGTTATTGGCCTTATATGGCGTGCTGGTTAGATCCAATCATCGTACATTACTGCTTTCAAAACCAACCAACGACAGCCAACCATTCAAATTACCTCTTAGGAGTCTATTATGTTATTCAAAAGACAAACAAACATGTATACAGATGGTTGATGGAGCCCCCAAACGCGGGAACGATCCTCTAGTTATTACTATAAACATACTATAAACAGCGATATAAGTGCAGCTGTCTCCTTCTAGCGTACACTTCTCACGGTTCAGCCACCCGTGGCGCTTGGTTCAATTCAAGAGATGTTAGACCAACATTTTAATTTTTTTTGAACATGCACGCAACCTTATATTAAATTTTCACTGCCGCCCATCGACACTCAATCTAACCTCAAACAGGACTGAAGTCCTATCTGAGGTTCCTATATGAGGTACGTAGATACCCTACTACATCTAAGGAAACGAAAATCGCTTCGTTATAAATGTACCCGGTACCCACACCTCTACAAGCGAAACACAAAAATTGCTTCACGGCGGATTATGAGTGTCAGTGACATCTCTCCAGACGAACTATTTCACTACCACGTATTAATAATAAAAATATATATGTAGGTAGCAATAAAATTGATTAATATTAGGAGTCCTCGCACGTGGAGGCGTCAGTTATAGTGTTCCTCGTTTAAAACGCTAATTATATATTTAGTGTTTACGCGAATCGCAATCGCCAATCGTGGCCGCATGAACGTCTTTACTAAATAAACGTAAAAGTTACCGCGCGCGTTTATAACTTTCATTGTTACTTATTGTCCTACACAAGATAATTGTCGATAAAAGAAAAATAGGTAGTGATAGAAAACTTCGATGGTCGACTGAAGTAGCATATGACAGCAGTATATACCAGTAATAAGCAGTGATAGTTAGTGCTTAAGATTCCGGTCTCTAACACTAGAAGTCCGGGGTTCGAATCTCGCACGCACCTCTGATCTTTCGAAGTCATATACGTATTAAAAATTAATTATCTCTTGCTTAAACGGTTAAGAAAAACATCGTGAGGAAACCTGCATACCTAAAATTTATTTGTGAAGTTCTTGAAGTCTACCAATCCGCACTTGGCTAGCATGGCAAACTATGACCTGACCCTTCTCATACCGAGAGAAGACCCGTGCCTAGCAGTGGAACATTAATGGGTAGATGATGATGATGGTAGTGAACCAGTAATAACAATTCTGTCCTTTTAGTTAATAATGACAGAATTATTATTACTGAAGTCAGTTGACTTCAGAAAGGAGAAGGTTCTATATACGTCTCTATATTATATCTTCGTCAATTGTGGACCATTTTAAAAAAAGTTTCGTAAGAATAGACAGAAAGATATACACTTCTGATAGTGATAGAGATATATAGTGAGTCAGTTATAGAGAAGACGTAATAGTTTTAAAGTTGGCGTTTGTAATAACAGATCATATCGTAGCTAGGCAACTTATATGTATCAATATTTTGAAAACTAAAGTAGTTTTGAAGCGCCGATTTTATGCAAAGAATTACAATATCCACATTAACGTAATGTGGACAAAGAGCAGTCTGTAGCTGTTAGCTATCAATATATGACATTTTTTAGGTGGTACTATTTTATTTGCGTCTTTAAAGCTTGTATTTATTCGGCTTTGTGTTAGTTGTATACAAAAGTAACTGGTAATTAATTACTAATAATAATCCTTAATAACAACAATTTTAATAATAAACTAAAATTGTAATTTAATTGTAACTTTTGTAACAATGATATTACAATTTTATTCACAGATTAACGGGTAGAATCTACATTGCCATCTCTTCTTGATTCAGTTACAGAATACTTGTATTTCCCTTTCACACACAACAAGAAATATTAACTCGCTTCCACTTATGCCTTAGGCCAGCACCCAAACGCTCCACACTGCGCAAGCGTGCCCCTGTACCCAGGGTAGCAAAAACCCCTGACTTGCGTATTACCAAATTTTTTTCCTGCAGTTAATTACGTACTAACCAAACTTGGTAACAAGACTCAATAACAACAATACTAGTTTATATCTACAGATATTTAAGTATAAAAACGCCTTTTTCACCCTTTGTTTGGTGGCAATCCTCTTTATATCCCGCCACTAGGCAACAACTGAGGAATTCCTGATGCATTTTCAATTGTGCCGCTCCAAAACCGATTGGTGGAAATATGGGTTGGTGACCAACCCGCGTCAGATGTTTTCAAACTGCTCCCAAGGCTTCCAACGTGTATAGACTATTATATGAGAAGAAAACACGGCGCGTACCCACTTAGACCTCAGGTGTAGCAGCGTGTGGGTTGCCGACCTCAGGGTCTAAAATTTCAGGTGGACTGCTTTACACACACACATATATATATTGTGCAACTCAGCTGATCCATTGATGAAGCTTGAAAGTGGTAAGTAATGTGGAGAATAAGGTTGCCAAGAAATGCAATCCAAAAGAAGGCTAAAACACTCTGTGTCACAATGGTGGGCAATCCTTACCCGCAACTAGAGCAGCGTGAAGCATGCTCCCCCACGTTACTCCAATTCGTGGATGGAAATCGGGTTAGTGGATAACCCGTGTCGTAGGTTTTCAAACCGCCCAAGAGGAACGTGTAACTATTGGTATCCAATGATACAACCCGCACCGACAGCTTAACGTGCCCTCCGGAAAACGAAAGTGCGTATGAACTTTAGCCATTAGCTACCCTCCATCTCACCACCACATTCACCGCTGTCTAACTCTGTAGATTGGTTACGATCGGCACAAGCCGTGAAGCTATGCACTAATGCACTATTATAACATATTATGTAAAAATATTAACCGGATACTTATTAGCGTTCAAAGAAAACAGCCCTTATACACTCACCTTTCAGAGAAGCATACAGGCCCCTGTTAAGTGGTCACTTCCCGAAGACACCCACAACTAACCAGAGACAACTGAAACCCTGTATAAGATGGTATGGTAAACTGTTTTTACTTTCCTAGTATAACCATGGTTCATCCATAAAGTTTACGGTTCAACTATAATAACTATTGCCATAATGAACTTTATGATAATCCTTAAATGTTATTGAGATGATTGTTTCACTAACAACATAGAATTTTACAAATAAGTCAATCATAGTCTCCGGGAAAGTCGATGAAATAATTGATAAGAGTTTTCTTTAACATTTTTTAACTAAGCGCCAAACTTTCCAGGGAACGCAGAACGTAAAAAAACTCAAAACACTTCGCTAATTGGTCGACTAAGCCAAACATTCTTAATTGCATACCGGGCTGTAAACAAGAACAAACTTCTTTGTCTTTGCCGTCTTTCGAATAAAAAAACAAAGAAAGTACAAATCTCTTACACTTTCTTTTCAATTCGGGGGAATTGGCAAGTATTTTGTACGATTTAACGTTGTAACGTATAGCTTGTAGCCAAGCTGGGGTTAGAAAACATGGTACAACTCTTCATTGGTTTTTTGTCGTAGACGTAACAAACTCTTTATTGTTTTTTTTTCGTAGCAGACGTAACAAACTCTTCATTGATTTTTTGATAGCAGACGTAACAAACTCTTCATTGATTTTTTGATAGCAGACGTAACAAAGTCTTCATTGTTTTTTTGATAGCAGACGTAACATACTCTTCATTGTTTTTTTGGTAGCAGACGTAACAATTCTTCTTTGATTTTCTGGTTTCAGACGTAACAAACTCTTCATTGGTTTTTTGGTAGCAGACGTAGCAAACTCTTCATTTGTTTTTTGGTAGCAGACGTAACAAACGTGCAGACAGTGTACCCAAGTAAATGGTTATTGCCGCTCGTGGACATTTGTGATCAACTTCGAAAAGGATTGAAAACATACCCCAAGTCAGCCATAAAGGTATCAACTCGATAGTTGGTAGAACTACAGTTCGATCGGGGAAATACTACCGCCGTCCTCGCAATCCGTCGTGAAGCAATTATTGTGTTTCGGTTGGAGGGGTGCCGGCACTTGCAGCGAGGTGACCATCTTAGTCCTCAGGAGTAGTGACGCATCTACGTACCTTATATCTCAGATAGGGCTTCAGTCTTCTTTGAGGTTAGACGTGGATGTCCATGGGTTGCAATGACCACTTAACATCAGGTGCATGCTCGTTTGCTGCTCTCTTTATTTTGTATGCTTCTGCTCGACAAACTAGAATTCCCTATGTCATGATTGTCATAGACCCACACCTAAAAACGAATATATAAACACCCAGACCCAGAACAGAAATCTGAGTTCATCATTATGTTTAATGTCTGCCGGGAATGAAACCTAGAACCCTCATGTCAGACAGGTAAGATTATTGCAACGCCATGTGAGACGTCGCGAATTCTACCAACTTTGTTGTTGGTTCGAGTACTTGTGTACATTATATACTTCTTTAACTTGGCTCCAACCCTTTTTTATGTCACATTGCTAAGCACGGGTCTCTACCCACAGCTGGGGAAGGCCTCCACCACATCCGCATTGGAGCAGCGTGACTCCACCACGCTGCTCCAATGCGGATTGATCGAAATACGGGTTACTAGCCAACCCTTGTCGAACGTTTTCAAACTGCCCAGAAGGTCAATCCAATAATAGCTACCGAGACTGACGGCTTTACGTGCCTTCCGAAGCACGGAAGCGCGCATGAAATTAGCCACTAGCGCTCACCCATACAACTTATGACCGAGCCCAACGTTGCTTAACTTCGTTAATCGGTTACGATCTACGCAAGCCGCTGGACGTCGGGCGCTTCAAACGTTAGCTCGACTAAAAGTAAAATAAGGGCGATGTGGATTATTTTAGGGAAACGTTTAAACGAGATTCTATTTTCGAATATTCATGCTTTTACCGAATTCGATGCTCAAATGTTTTCACGTGCAGGCATTCTCAACAAAAGCAACTGAACCAGTCGCTCTCGTAACAGTGTGCGTGCACATTAAAATATTACTTTTTGTCCCGTAACACACCATCATCATCACTATTAATGCCCCACAGTTGGGCACGGGTTTCCTCTTAGAATGATAAGTGTAAGGCCATAGTCCACCACCCCGACCAAGTACGTGTGTTGACTTTACAGACATTCAAGAACTTTACAGAGAACTCTCTCTTAGGTATGCAGCTTTTCTCCCGATGTTTTCCTTAACCGATAAAGCAAGTGATAATTAATTTCTGTTACGCGCATAACTTCTAAAAATCAGACGTGCGTGTAGGATTCGTATCTCGGACCCCAATATTAGAGCCCGAGAGGATAGGGAGGCCGGGATGTTAACACCTACAGAATAAACTTCAAAAATATACAAAATCGCGCACATCGAGCCGAAATTAATGCACGGTACTTTCTTTTCAATTGCAGGAGGGCGCGTTCATTAAAAA
>DWKL01004130.1:0-10854 GCA_018249415.1 Phareas burnsi
ATCATCATCATTACCATAATTACTATCATCATCATCACCATAATTACCATCATTGTCGTCGTCGTTGTCGTCGTCGTCGTCGTCGTCGTCGTCGTCGTCGTCGTCGTCGTCGTCGTCGTTGTCATCATCATCGCCATCACCATCATCATCATTATCATTATAGTCATCGTCGTCGTCATCGTAATCATCATTATCATCATTGTCATCAGCATCCTTGAAAGGTCCACTACTAGATATAGACCACCCTAGTTAGCACCCCTTAGACCAGTCCTGCAGCTTCTAAATCCTGTGGTTGCCGGCCATCTGCTTCAAGACGTCACTCCACCTAATTAAAAGACACTCGCCTTGAAGTATAAAAAAACTCGCCTTCTAGCCGACGCTTTTGCTGTAAATGTCTCAAAATTCTCACAGAAATACTGTTGAAAAAAATTTTTGTGAATGGAACATCTAACCGGATCGATTATATTATACGATACATCACATTTGACACTGATTGGCTGCAAGTGGCATTTTAAGTGTACCTCATCTTTCGTAGTTTAAAGTTTACGTCATTTCCCCAACCCTTTTGCTTTTATTTTCTGCTAATTAAGACCTAGAATTACTTAAATGTATTGTCATACTGATTTCCAATGCCGGCATGAGGTACTCCTGCACTGTCAACTGGTTGCCAGCGACTTGATCAACTCCAACCGAGTTTGGTCGATCTCTAAAATATCGTGCATAGGTTACGTGTTACGTTAATCCCGAACACTTAACGCGGACTAAAATATCCAGTTGATTTATCGGTGAAGCACAAAAGTCCACAAAGCTTGTCGTCGTGTACAATCAATTGTTCGTAGGAAGTTTAGTCGATTGCTAAAGTCATCGTGCATAGGTACATTAATTCCGAGCACTCATCGCGGACTAAAATGTCCCGTTAATATCCCATGTTAGGGCACATTATGGCCACGCAACCAAGCGACTATTGTCTGCAAAGGGCAAAAGTCCGCAAGTGTGTCGTTGTGAACAATTATTTATTTGTCGAAAGTGAACTATCAAAAATTCTAAAGTATCCATAATATATACTGAACATGCTTTTTATTCTTCGTTTTTGCAAAGGATGCACACAAATAGCTGCATCATCTACAGTAAGGTAGTAGAACTACAGTTCATCCAGCAATGTACGGTCGTAGACTTCACAAACCACCATGAAGCAATACATGTGTTTCACTTGGAGAAGTGCAGTTGCCGGATATACTTAATGCGAAACGATCATTTAGTCTTCAGGTGTAGTAGCGCACCTGCGTACGACCTCAGATAGGACATCAGTCCTATTTAAAGTAGATATGGATGTCCATGTGTTGCAGTTACTTCACATCCGAAGGCCTGGACGATCTTTTGCTGCTACTCTTTTTAAATAAAAAAATTGTTTTCATTTCTGTTTTTAAATCAACAAAATTAATTTCAATTCCTGTTACTTTCATTCCACATTAATTTACAAGATACAATGTCGTCGATTCAAGAAACATTAGCTCTCGAATCCGTGTCTTGTTCTAGTTGTTATCTTCTGGTCGCCGAGAAACTGAGCCACCGACTACCAATCTATACCTCTCAACTGTTCATAACCAGATGGACTTCATGTTTGTTTGCTCCATCCGTGACACGAAATGCACAGAGACTAACCGGAGCCTATTTTATCCTTTCAGGTCCAATTTTTCATGGTGCTCTTCCACTCGATGAGTGCTGTGGCCTACGACTGCGGATACCCTAAGTATGTAATCTATATTAATATAATAAAGCTGAAGACTTTGTTTGTTTGTGTAGACATGCTAATATCTGGAACTACCAAGCGGATTTATAAATTTGGGCTATTTACTCGATAGTTCAGGAAATTTACTGAGAAAAGTTTTAAGAGATGTAACATCACACTATGATTTTGATGGGTGGAGCTTGCTAATTGCAAGCAAAGTTTAGGCAAAAAAAAATGCGAAATGATGTACCACCGCCGCCCTCATAATCCGCCGTGAAGAGATTCTTCTGTTTCGATTGGAGAGTCGCGGTAATCGGATGTACTTACAAACTTTCAGGACAATCAGTCCTCAAGAGTAGTAACGCATCTGCGCACGGAATCCAGATCGGACTTTGGTCCTGCTTGAGGTTGCATGTGGGTGTCCATGGGCTGCAGTGACCACTTAACATCTAGTGGCATGCACACTCGTTTGCTACTCTTCAAAAATAGAAAAAAAAATAAAGAACTATGGCAACTAAATACCACATTAATCATCGAGATAAAAGTGTTGTATTTTCTAAAGTTTCTTTCTTAATTCTTAGCAAGAGCCATGCGGCCGCAACAACTTAATTAACCCTAATTACGGTTACTTCGCCAAACCACACTTCGTCACACACACATAAATTTGATATAAGCGTAAAAACCAAAGACAATCAGATTTTTACACTCAACAATGTGAAACAAATGAATCAAATCATATTTATTTGTAACGATAGTTAATGTAATATTGGTAATTATTTTTATATAATATGAGGTAAACAGTGATAGCCTAATGGTTAAGAAACCGGCCTTTCACGGGGTCCAAGGTTTGAATTCCGTCCGCAACACTGATTTTTCGAAGTTTAGTGCTTATTAAAAATTATCACTCGTTTTAACGGTGAAGGGAACTTTGTAAAGTTTTCGGAAGTGCGTGAAGTCTACCAATCCGCACTTGGCCAGTGTAGTGGACTATGGTCTAACGCTTCTCATTCTGAGATCAGACCCGTGTCCAGCAGTAGAACATTAATGGGTTGATGATGATAACGCTTTCTACACTCATAGCCGCATAGTCATTTCCGCTGTCGTGAGTGTCATGACTGAGTATGGGTGTTGGTATATGCAAAGACGAGCATACCAACACCCATAGCTAGAACAGAAATCTAAATTCATAATTTTGATATTTACTTGGCCGGAAACCGAATCCAGAGCCCTTAGCGTCAGATGAGGCTCTTTTGACATAGAGTTAATAGTCCACAATAAGCAGTGATAGCCTAGTGTTTAAAATTCCGGCCTCTTACACTGGGGGTCCGGGGTTCGAACCCCGCACGGACCTCTGATTTTTCGAAGTTATGTGTGTATTAGATATCAATTATCAGTTGCTTTAACGGTGAAGGAAAACATCGTGAGGAAACCTACACATTTGAAAGTTCTTGAATGTGTGAAGTCTACCAATCCGCACTTGGCCAGCGTGGTGGACTATGGCCTGACCCTTCTCATTTTGCGAGGAGACAGGTGCCCAGTAGTGGGACATTAATTGGTTGATGATGATGAAATAGCCCACGCTAATAAACATGAACATTAGCTAGTCTTACATATTTCTTGACTTTCAAAAGTTAATTACGAGATTTTTAATTAACAATAATGTTGCTTCACTTTCTTATAGTTATTGTAGGGATTATGTTGATTATGTGAAACATGTTTGTATACACAGATGCCATAGACATAAGATGGGGAATGATAACCATTGAATGCACATGTCTATGTAAAGCTCTCGATTGGTTTGCACGATCGGTTCTCAGATCGAAGTATCGGAAATAAATCGAAAACATTGGCTATACCATCTTACATAATTATCTATTTTAATAACAAAAATTCTGTATTGTTATGTTAAGTGGTCACTGCAGCCCATGGACATCCTCTTCTAAGGTCCAACTGGGCCGAAGTCCTATATGACGTCGTACGTAGATACGTTACTACTTCGGAGGACCGAGATGGTCGCCTCGCTTGCCAGTGTTCCCGACAACAAAACCTCTCCAACAAAACACAAGGATTGCTTCACGGCGGATTGTGATGGTGCCGGTGGTACCTCCCCAGTCCAATTATTGTTCCATCACCTACATATTGCCATGACGGCACTTCCAACAACGATGGCATTTCTGTATGTGTGTTACACTGTGATGTGTAATTAACATGGAAAGTTTTTTTAATTATTTGACTTTGTTGCGTACAAACCGTGAAATTAGAGGCATTTTGAGAAAGTACCTACTTCATGTTTTTGGGTAAAATTATGTTTTGCTTTGTTTATTCGTATACGTAAGAATGTATACTGACTTAGTTATTACATTTCGAGTTTGTTTGTGTCAATATTCTGTTTGATTAACCATCTACCATCAAGCTGAGTGGCCGGGGTTCGAAACCCGCGCGCACCTCTAATTTTTCGAAGTTCTGTGTGTAGTATAAATTAATTATCACTTGCTTTAACGGTGAAGGAAAACATCGTGAGGAAACCTATACATCTGAGAGTGCTTTGCAAAGTTCTCGAAGGTGTGTGAAGTCTACTAATCCGTACTTGGGCAGCATGGTGGACTATGGCCTAACCCTTCTCATTCTGAGAGGAGACCTGTGCCCAGCAGTGGGACATTAATGGGTCGTTGACGAACCATCTACTCAATATATCTGTCAGCCTTTATACATCCTCTGCTGGACATATACATACAATTCCATATTAATGGTAAAACCAATAAAGACATTGCTTTCATTAAAAGAATGTATTAATTAAAGTTTAAACATGTTCATTATGAATTGATTGTTAATTAATCCGTGACGACATACTGACATTTACAGTTAATTGATACACATATACACATAAATGTAAACCATTAAAATGTATGATTCTGTCTGATATTGCATATTTAACTTTTATTTCACGAAGAAATTACTATTCTTCAATCTTTGCCATATTGTTTGGCAAAAGATATAACCTTGTACAGTCTTCCATACGTAACTCTCAAAAACCATATCCTAATTTTAAAAAAAATCCACGTTATTGATAATTCTCTACCAATTAAAGCAGTGTGCTGGAGTGTGCTCTAGGCCTACCCCAGTTGATGAGAGACCCGTGGCCAGCAGTGGGATATAAAACGGTTGGAGCCATTGACGATTAATATTCACATAATAAGACAAAACATTTTCGTACTAAAGCAGTGTGCTGGAGTATGCTCTAGGCCTACCCCAGTTGATGAGAGACCCATTCCCAGCAGTGGGACATAAAACGGTTGGAGCCATTGACGATTAATATTCACATAATAAAACAAAACCTTTTCATTCCAGACTCATCGCGTCAGGTCTGATCCTCCACTCGGCGATCTTCATCGTACTGTTCACGAACTTCTACTTCCAAGCGTACAAGAAGGACAAGCCTCGGGAGCCAGTGGAGGCCTTCAACAATAACAACAACGGATACATTGCCAACGGCCACGCTAAGCCCAACGGTCATATCACCGCTACCGAAACGAATGGTCACGTAAGAAACGGTTACACGAACGGCCATATAGTCACAGATAAAGAAAAAGTGCAATAGCCTTCACTTGTTCGTGTATTATTATATTATTTTTACGCTTTTAGTAAACTTGTAGTAACAGTCGATAATAATAGAGTTGGTGATATTGATAACGATAGAGTTGGGACAATAGTTTATACATAACGCAAGCTTATAAAGCGCCGTTCAGTAAAAACCGAATCGTAAGGTAAAATGACAGCTGATATTATTTGAAAAATATAAGTAATATTTGAGTAGATAGAAAATATTGTATGGATTAATTTACAATAATACTTTAATGATTGTAATAAAGAGCAAAAGCTCTATAAATAAAAATATATGGACAGATTAAACTATGTGAATAGAAATTAAGAAAACTTAAGCTTTTATTGAATCAATAAAAGCTTCCGAGTTGCTAAATTCAACGAATATAATGTAAAAAATAAACTGAATGTACCGAATGGATGAATAAGTAATATTGCTACAATAGACTGACGTTATGAAATGTACAATGTTATAATAGTTAAACTTTGCTTTGAGGGCTATAAATAGTTTTAAATGTAATTTTAATTCCGGTATTGTTAATATTGTAAATAGCCAAGTATTCCAACTAGAGTTAGAGAAACTCGTAGTTTTGATACTCTATCAATGATTTTTCTATCAAGTTGTATTGTTTACAGCCTCATAGCTATCTAGTTAATTGTTTGACTCTCTACACTACTTTATCAGATAATATTTCTGTATTTGAACAAGTTACAAGTCGTCTACTTCGAAATGTATAACTCCATTATTATTTTGTATCTATTTCAAAAAAATACTTTACATTAAAAGTATTTAAAACTTTCAATAATAACTAACAATTTTCTTCAGCGTCAATTTGAACTTTCTCTATAGTCACAACTTAATGTTTAACTACCTCAAGTCTTCCGTCCTATACTGTAAGTACACTCCGTCCATTAAGCTTTATTTAATTTAAGTTAGCTTTAGCTGTAAATATTTTAAATTATTATTATAATGATTGTATTTCAAAAATAGTATGACTTCAAATCAATCCAATGTGTATTTTCTAGAAAAATAATGAATACAGTAAATAAACTTTCGTACCATATCATTTTATGCGTTTTATAGTTTTGCAACGAAACATAAGTCGTTTAACTATAAATCTAAAATTTAACGTCTAACCCATAACCCTTTTATTACTGGGCACAGACATGAGCGTAATCAGGTTAATTGACCAAGTTCGGTTTAAGAAAAGCAGTAGTGAAGAAATTCTTATATCGTTTTCATAATGTTTGTCTTAAGATTGAAAGTTTATACCATTCCTTGTAAAATTATTCTGTTATCTACAGAATTCATCATTTACTAAATATTATTGAAAAATATCACTTGCTTATTTAAGATCACTCACTATTACTTATCGCCAAAATTGCACTTTGTCTTTTATTTCACTTTGTCTTGTTAATAGGTGGTAGAACAATCGTTCGTCGTCGAAGTACCACCGCCGCCCTCATAATCCGCCGTGAAGCAATTGTTGTGTTTCGGTTGGAGAGGTGCGGTTGCCAGGCACACATAGCGAGGTGACCATCATAGTCCTCAGGAGTAGTGACGCATCCATATCCATATACAATCTCAAACGGAACTTGGGTTTTGTTTAGGGTTAGATGTGGGTGTCCATGGGCTGTGGTGACCACTTAACATCAGGTGGTCTGCAAGCTCGTTCACTACTTTACAAACATAAAAAAAAATTACATGTGTAATAACAAAACAAAGTGGGTAGAAACAAATGCACCCGAACGATGCCGCATCCTACTTAACCTAATTTTGACTTCTTTACTTTTTTAAATATCAAATATTTTGTAGACAATAATATTGAATGTAAATTAAGAAGCATTATCAGGCTTTCATATTTACTACAGATTGAGGAAAGTGCAAATTTTTATGAAGAGATTGAATGAAATCTTTTATTACGAGGCATCGCTCATTTGTCCCTTATTAAAACGGCTCCTTTGTCAATTCTATCTACAAAAAAACTGTTTATTTAAACTGGTCATCGATGTACGTAGCAGTGGCTGATCAAATGGCCGAAGGAAAATTCATCCCCCAGGAAAATTCATTAGCTACGCCAACAGGGCACGGAACTTCACCCAGAATGAAAACGGTTAAGCCCAAAGTCTATCATGCTTTTTTAATATCTGTTAGCAGACTTTACACGCCTTTAAGAACGTTATGAGGTCATGTAAGTCTATATTTGTACTTATTAAATATAATTATCATTTACGGCGAAGGAAAACATCATTAGGATACCCATAAATCAGAAATTTCTCCATAACGTTTTCAAACGGCTTAAGTCTACACTAAATCTTTCACATTATAGGAGGGAACTCAAGTCCAACAGTGGGACAGAAATAGAATAACCATGATAACATAACTAACTTAAAAATGTAGAGTTATATATCATCGGTTATTTGATACAGATAATACAAGTCCCATAGAGACCAGAATGATTTATTAGAAGGCTTTCCTTTGTAATGCATTAACAGTGACAAGATAATACTGGTTATTAACGTTCATGGCGTGTTATTAATGACAAAAGTGATGTTAACGAGATGTATGGGTAATTACGTTTTCTTTGTACCCACGAGATTTCTATTGACAATAATATTCTGTAGTAAAGTTATAATGAATGTCATAATATTGTTTCAAGATCTTCCCAAACTTACAAACATGTCCTCTTGAAAATAGAACAAAATTTTAAAAAGTTGTCTTTGGATGACAATGTGTAATCCACAAATTGAATCGGAGAGAGCGTAAAGTAATAAAAAGTGATGACGTCTTGAAATGTTGCCTACACCTTTCTCTACAGACATTCATCAAAATTACCAGTAGTTTTTGCAACGGAAGTACAAAAGCGTCATGCACTTGATGTTAAGTGTCAATAATGATCTCTATCTGTCTAAAGCAAACCTTGTAATAAAACTTATTTATTAAGACTATAAGGTCTGCTGCCTGCTCTATAAGGTTTTCCAAAGTATCTGAAGTCTACCAATTTGCGTTTGGCACGTTTGACTACGGCCTAAAACCTTAAAATTTTGACAGGAGCCCCATGCCCAATAGTGAGACAGTAATGGGTCGATGATGAAGTCCTATAAGTGTCAATTGTATATAAAGAAAAGCTGTAGTAACGCTCAAACTTATTAATTGTTAGTTAAATCTTATAATGTTATATCTCTGTAACCATTTTTGTATCTTTAACTTAGGGAGTCCTCAGATATATCAGCGCAGAATCGGTTTGGGAAATTTCCACGCCGAATTCATACAAATGAAGTTTGTTTACGTTAGAAGTGTAGCAAATGAGTGTGTAGGCCACCTGACGTTAAGGGGTCAGTGAGTCCAGGGACACTCATATTTAAACTCAAACCTCGGATGTAAAATCCAAAGTAGAGGCGTTACTACTCCTAAGGACTAACTTTTATCTCCTTAGAATCAACTTAAGGTAGGACTCCTGAATGGCGGTGACCACCAGGGGAAATATTTTTAAGACACTTTCCATCTTAATCTTCAGGGGTCAGAGAGGCTTCCGTGACCGACCTCACGTAGGACTACATTCCTATTTGTGGTTGCCTACAAATATCCATGGGCGGCAGTGACCACTTGCCATCGGGCAAACCGCATGCTTACTTGCTACATGCATGCTATAAAAATGCTCGTTTCCTATTTCCATTAAAATTTTTTTTTTCTTTACCGGCTCAATCCGATTTCTCGTCGATAAGTATGGGAATCTTATGGTGGAAGTGTGGGTATGGATCCCATAATTTAATTTGTGACCAATCTATACAAGTCAGTTTTAGAAAAATATTTTATAGTATTATTTTTATACGTAAAATATATAAGTAAGAAATATACAGAAGGTGCATATGTTTTTTAATATTGCGTCTGTTGCTGCGTTGAGAGCAAAAGGCACATTACGAAAGTATTTTTATTTTTAGAAAATAATTTAATAGGTGGTAGAAATATAGTTTGATTAGAGAAATATTACCGCTGGCCTCACAATCCACCCTGTAGCGATTCTTATTGGAAAGGTATGGTTGTAGAGTACACATGTAAACGAGGTGGCCATCAGCCCTATAGAGAGGAACGTATCTACGTACGACGTCAAATAGGGCTTTTAATTCTGTTTGAGGTTAGATGTGGATGACCTTGGGCTGCAATGATTTAACATCAGATGACTTGTACGCTCGTGTTCTACTCTTCTAACATAATATATATCCAAGTATATGTGTGTGTGTGTGTGTGTGTGTGTGTGTGTGTGTATATGTGTATGTATATATTCATATGACTTATTATAGACGCCGATTATATATGGCGGATGTGTAATAGTTGCAAATTATATGTAGCAGAAATATTACCCAAAATGGTAATTGTTGGTACGTTACGCCTTCTGTATGTTACGTCTTCCGTTTTTCTGTGTATTTTATGTATTCTCAGTTTGTATATTACAATTATACACAAGTATTAGCGGATAAGAGAAATAATATTATTGCAATTGTAAACATTTTACATACGTGAATAAAAATATCTAAAAATATGTCGTTTTTATTGCCGCAGTTTTTTATTTGTATAGTACATGTAGAGTAACAGTAGAGTCAATACTATGTTATGTTATAAATATCTAAATTGCATAGTGGGAATACTATACAGGGTACGACCGACTCTAGCTTCACTTGCTTTTCTAGTTAAGTAATCCCAACATTTTTATAGAATAAAAGTAACAAGCGATTATGCAACGCCCTCTTTGTGGTAAGACTGCATTAGTGATAAAACAGAAGCAATACCAAATTATTTAAGAATAGAATGATGGTAAGTAGTCACCACTGCGCATTACCATATGAAATGAACACCCATTGGATTCAATTTTTTTTCAACACATTGTAATATTTATAATTATAAAAATAAGCATGATTTTTATCCTATTTTCGTTAGGTAACTTACTCTATTTTTATTTTGTACACTGATATTATAACGTATACAAATATACTAGAATCTTAAATTATTTCGTATCCGTAATACAGACAGAGACATCTATGAAGTTGTTGTCGAACTAAAGATGAGACAACAGTAAGCTTGCCGTTGTCAGCTGTGCTGCTTTCAGCTATACTAGGACTATTGACGACAGATGGCGTTACTGTTTCGTCATGTGTTTATATAATGCATTGTAGATTTTCTGTCAATTATATCTCGCTTTATAAAGTTATGTGTGTGGAGGAGTCTACAAGACTAATAGGTTTTCTAACATTCACAAACTTTTTCACTTTAATTAATTTATGTTACTCGTAAGCTGTAAGTATTTTTTAGTAAACCAATTATTGCAGTACGTTTTATTTTTCGTCACAAAGCTAAACGGATGGTAGATTATAGATCGTCCGAGGAGGTACCACTGCCGCCCTCACAATCCGTTTCTTTTTTTATGCCCATGATTCTCAGTGTTATTTATCAATATATACACAATATACAATATAAATTGGTAGTCCGCATCGACTCCGTGTGCTTCACATTGGGGTCGTCTGAATGT
>DWKL01004131.1:0-10854 GCA_018249415.1 Phareas burnsi
AAAACATCCGTCATCCGTCCGATCTCAGAACTTTACAAAGAACTCTCAGTTGTGTAGATGTCCCCACGATGTTTTCACCAATTAACACGAATTAATAAGACGGAAAAATAAATAATAACTACCTTACTAATAAATCTATCAACCCTAATTGGACAATCTAAGACAATTCTTGCATCTCATCCTACCGATACTGTGATATAGTAAATTGTACACTAAAAACACAAAACTGCATATTATAAATAAGTATATGTTTAAATTTAAAAGCCAGATAAGTTAACCAACCAGATCGATTAAGTATATAGAATATACTAAACTTATTTATCTGGTTTTTATCGTTAGAGTTTAACACATGCTAACATTTACCATAGATTGGTAAAAAGCATTTTAAGGCGGTAGTGCTTTGTATAAGTTTATAATGGGTAGATAGAAGATACGACGGACACGTAGAAGGAAAAATTGACTTACCAATAATCCAACAAGCAGTATCAAAGCGATCACGCCGATTGTACTGACAGCAATGGCAACTGCCGCCCCTGAGCCAGCCTCGTCCGTCAGCACTCTTGACGACGACTCCGTGGTCATGTCGGAAGAGCTCCCATAGTCGTCCGACATGGTCCTCCCATCTGTTGTTGTCTCTGTCTCTCCTCTACCAGTTGTTATCTCTACTACCTTCGCACTTATTTCTGTAGTTTCCTCCACGGGTTCGCTCACGACTGTGGTCATTCTTGTTGTAAAATCGGTTGTAGTAATCGTTTCTGGTGGAGTTGCTAGCTCAGTGATTGGTGCTGATGTCACTTTAGGAACTTGTGTTGTAGGCTGTATGATCTCATTGCTACTACTGTTCTCTTCGGAGTTGATGTCGGTGTCATGTGACTCTTCTTGGGGTACATTACTTTCTGTTATATCAGTATCGTGTGGTTCTGTTTGAGTTGTAGGACTTTCTGTTGGTGTATTTGTAGTTTTCTCTTCCTTGGGATTTATTACCTCAGTTGTTTCAGTTTCCACAAAAATAGTTGTTCCTTCCGTCACCACAGTAGTCTCTAAAATTGTTGCAGTCTCTTTAACTTCTTCTGTGGTTGTTGGTATCGAGCTTAAATTTTCTGTAGTAGTTTCAACTGTATGTATAGTATCATTCAGGTTATTATCTTGTACTGTAACTTTATAGGTCTCGTTCTGAACAATTTGGGATGATACTTCTATTTGCTGTGGCGTAGTGTCCACCACAAATGTCGTAGACTCTTCAACATTGTTAGTAGTTGTAGTGTATAGTGGTCTATAAGTTGTTATAGGAATATCTTTACTTGTTGTTGATTTTAATTTCGTTGGTGAAACTGGATGCCAAACAGTAGTAGGTTCCGTTTCAATACTTTCAGTCACTTCTTCAGTCGGGACATAAGAAAATCTTATTGTAGTAATCTCATAGTCAGGAATTGTAGGAGCATGAGAGATCTTCTCAGTGACAGTTTCATTTTTCTCTTCGAACGTTACAACAGTCTCGTCCTTAGGCGTTGTTAGTCCCGCAGGCAGTTTTGTGATCGATTCGAAACCAGTTGACTTAGTCGCATCAACTGGAGGAATTGTTTCCACTTTAGTAAAATCCCTCAATTCTTGTGTTGTCGTTTCATCGAGTTCTACCGTCGCAGGCACCCAAGATGGCTTAACTTCCTTCGTACTAGATGTTTTTGTCGTTTCTGCAGAATTTGTTTTTACTGTCTCGGTAGTGCTAGCAGGTTGTGGGCTGCTTTGTATGGATATATTGCTTTCAGCTGGGAGTGTTTCAGATTTAGTTTCAGATGGTTTTACTTCAGGTAGTTCATTTGAGTTTGGTGAAGTCGAGACAAACAATGGTTTCCAAGGTTGATTTTGTTCGAGTTCTGTAGTATTTTTCGGCAATATTTCATTATTAATAATTGGAAGCGTAGTCGTTATTAAAGAACTTGTAGTCGTAGGTTGTTTTTTGTCTGAAAATTAAACATTTATTCATTAGTATACCTGATTAATATTAATTAAAATTATAATATTAAAAATCATAGCAACTGGATCTAACCTGCAACTTCTCCGACTTTTTGCAATTCATTTTCATGAATATTCTTCTGCGTTGATCCTGTAGAGTTTGATGTTGGGCTCGCAATCGACGGGGGACTTCGAAGACTTGCCAACGCCCAGGCTAGCGTAGGCGGAATCTCCATTTCGCTTATTCCAGTTTCTACTTCCGCTGATGTCGCAGTAGATGTTGAAAACTTCGTAGACCCTCTTTTCCACAGTGTGGGGATTGTATTATCAGAGATTGATGGCGAGTGAACGACTTTTTTAAATCCGCTATCATCACTTTGCAGAACAGGGTCAATGTCTGAGGGCAACGTTGTCAATACTGTTCTTGTTGGCGATCTCGGTTTAACAGTAGATAATATTTTGTCTTTAATATTAAAGTGCTCAGAATATATAGTAGTAGGGTAGGTCGATCGAGAGTACGCTCCTCTAGTTATATTTTTCCTTGGTGCCATCCAGATAGGCTTTATTTTCGGTGTAGTATGGTGGAATCTCCGAGTCATCGGTCGGATACCCTGGTTTACGGACACTTGGTCTGCTTGTATAGTTACGCTATTAGGTGAATCTTTAGATCCAGTTAGATTGAGTCGCTTGGAATAATTTCTGCTTCTACTAAAAGTACTGGAATAAATTTTCGTTCTTCCGTTTTCAGTTGAAGATATAGTATTTTGAGTTGAATAAGGAATAGGACTGATAGAATTAAATATGGATGGAATTATACTAACTGGTAAAATATTAGTTGAAACCGTAGAATAGGCTTCTGGAATTGGGTCTGGAAGCATGGGTTTTGTGGGAATTTCTAAAATTGTCGGTAGGGTTGCTTTTAGAGAGGGCACCTCGTCTTTAGAAGTGGTGGCTGCCGTTTCTGAGGGCAAGGTATCATTGTCGCAATCATCTTCATTGCTATGGCTTATATTGTATGTTTCGGTGGATAAAACTGACATCTCATAATAAATACTTGTACCGTGTACATCAGATAGCTCCTTGTTAGCCGTCCCGGCCTTATCATTATCTACTAATCGTATCTCTTTGGTATTTTTTATAATAACGGTTGATTTATTATTTGGGGTACCATTAATCAATGTTTCTAATCCTATATTTTCCTTAACAATCTTGTGCACGTTAGTTGTATTCGGTGGTTGCGATTTAGTTTTAATGGTATCTAAGTTGTTTAAAATACTCGAAGATATCTCTTGAAATTTTTTATCAAAAAAGTCATTTTTGGGTGTAGTCAGTTCGCTGTCGAAGTCAAAGAAACTCTCTGATTTGTAAGGTTCGTCTCTAGAACTATAAGTGTCTTCGGGAAAGAAACTTGAAAAACTAGCAAATGAGGGCGTACTATAATCGTATTTTAATTTTTTATCTGAACCCCGTTTATTTTTCTTCTTATTACTAAAACCATCATCATCACTATTAAAGTTAGGTATTGTAAAAAAGTCGTCAAACGAAGTGTATTTATCGTACGAACTTCTTTCATCCTCTTCATCGTCATCGTATTCTTCTTCGCTTTCGAGTTTTGTGTCGGCAAGTACTGAAGCGGTAGTACTAGATCCTATGGAAGGCATTTTAGTTTTCTTGTACGTTCTCATACTGTCAATTATTTGGGCCGGTTTCTTTACTTCGGGCGTGGGGGTCACTATTATGACATTTGATGCTTCGGTAGATTTTGTGACCCTTCGCAACGGACTTTCAGTAGTAGACTTTGCAAGAGGGTTGAACTTGACCCTTCCTCTGTCTTTATATTTAGCATTTTTCTCCGTATGCTCTTCTGAGGCAGAGTCTTTGGGCCGTAGCTCATTGAGGGCTACGTCAGGTATTTTTGATTTATTCCTAGTAGTCCAAGTTCCATTCGTTCTAACAAATCTTGAACTTCTTTCATCTTTGATCGTTGTTGAAGTCGTTTCGAGCGGTAACGCGTTACCGCTTACGGATGTGCTGATTAACAGTAGTAAGTGTACTACCAATGCTGCACCTGTAACATTGGTTAAGTTAGAAGTAAGCTACTAATCTGCATTAAGCGTGCACAGTCCTGCGACATAGTTTTTTTTATGTTCAAAGAGTAGCAAACGAGCTTTGAGGCCACCTGATATTAAGTGATCACTGCCGCCCATGGACACCCACATTTAAGCTCAAACTAAACTGAAGTTCTGTCTGAGGTCGTACATAGATGCGTCACTACTCCTGAGGACTAAGATGGCCTCCTCGCTGTAAGTGTGTCCGGCAACCGCACCTTTACAACCGAAACACAAGAATTTCTTCACGGCGGATTATGAGGGCGGCGTTGGTACTTCCCCGGATGAACTATAGCTCTACCACCTATTTATATATGCAGTACCTAATCGATCAACATAGTAAAGCAAAGTCGAGCACGGTCGAAAGGTAGAAGGATGACCAACTTTCATGTGCGATTCCATGCTGCGGAGGTCAATCTCGATTTTTATCATGATATCCAATCGTCAAAAGTTAAGCAGTCATTAAACCTTATCAGAATCTTAATGGGCAGTTTGAAAACCTCTACCATGTGATGGCTACCAACCCATACCCATAACCCTCTCGTCACCAAGCCACATTGGAGCAGCGTGATGGCAGTATGGTCTTGGCCTCCCCTAGTTGTAATGACAATTCCATGCCCAGCAATGGAACATATTATTTTTTTATGAGAGAAGAGTAGCAATCGAGTATCGAATGTAGCAGGTCACATGATGTTAAGAGGTCACAGTAATCCATGGACATACATGTCCAACCTCAAACAGGACTGAAGTCCCACTTAACGTGCGTTACTCTTAAGGATTAAGTCGCCTCGCTTGTCTAACTACCAACCGCAACACAAGAATAGCTTCACAGCGAAATGTAAGGGCGACGTTGGCTATTCCCGGTCGAAGTATAGTTCTACCAGCAATTTTAAAGAATATTGATATTACCTAAACATATTCTCACTGGCGATTCCATGATCATTTCATTTTGCTGGTTAGCAATATATTAACAGTACTGCCCCATTGTGTGTCCTCTCACGGCTCGTCCTGAAATAAAAAAAAACAAAAAAATATATATATATATATATTTCCCTATTAACAGATAAATAAAATGAAATAGTCGATTTGAAAATAGCTATCATTTTTAAACTTTGTATTTCTATAAAACCGACAATCAGATAAACAGGTTAATATTGGAAACTGCCGTAACAGTCATAACTAGATAAACTCTTTAAATTTAAACTCTTTAAGAACCTCTTATTTTTACACGCTTTATATTAGCTTCACTTGTATGTGTGTATGTATTTATGTATGTATGTATGAATGTAACAGAATGTTGGAATTACATTTTCACTAACTTCAAGATACCCAAATCGTTTAAATGTTTGCATACATATTGAGATGTACCATAACTTTATGAACATATATCAAATAAAAATAAAGTAATTGACAGAAAAGTTGGCTTCAACAAGCGTGAGGTGCTTTCGACAACGACGACTGGTATCAAGATATACCTAATTATAGGACATCCTCTCTCTCTTGATAACAATGTATATATTCTAACATTATTTTTAAGTGTTTAGTTCATATCCCTACGAAAGCTTGTTTCCTTAATTTTTTTGAACTATAATTTACTTTTACTTTTTTATTTAATTTTGCTAGGAAAGCCATTTTTTTATTTCCTTTAAACAATAATCTATACTCTGCTTATATTAAAAGAAAATCGTTACTAGGCTAAACTTTTTCCTGTATTGACTTAAGTGACTACCACTCATCTGATGTGACGATTATTCAACTGTGTTACATCACGACATTTTCCCATATGCTACTATCACGAGCACAAGTTTCCCACAGTAATTATTTTATGCAATGCCATAATTTTCAATTGTGCACGAACGGGGTTTATGGGTTTCTTGCACGATACGCACGTGCGGTTGCCGGGTAAACTTAGAGCGAGGGGATTATCTTAATCCTCAGCAATAAGGCGGCTACGTATGATCTCAGATGGGAATTCTGTTTGGGGTTGAATGTAGATGTATATAGACTGCAGTTAGCGCTTAACATCATGTGACCTGCACGCTCGTTTGCTATTTTTCAAACATAATCAACTCAATACCATCCCACAGCTGGACACCGTGCCCCTTTTAGAATGATAAGAGTTAAGCCAAAGCTAACCACACTGGCCTGGAGAGGATAGATTGATTTCACACATCTTCGAAAAATTTGAGATTAGATGTGGCTGTTCATGGGCTGCAATGACTTAACATCAGCTGGCCTAAACGCTTGTTGGCTACTCTTCTCAAATAAAAAAAACTTGCTTTTTCCTCGCGATATTTTCCTTCAGCATTAAGCAAGTGGCTAATAGTTAAAAAATCTCAACGAAAATAACTTTCCTCGCGATATTTTCCTTCAGCATTAAGCAAGTGCCTAATAGTTAAAAATCACACGAGCTTGTCTTATATTTACACAATAATTCTAATTTTGATTTACCCAAGTGTATTACAGGAGCAATTTGTTGCTCTTAGCTCTGTAATGACGCGGCCATACATCAGAGCTGCATTTTGAGCAAAAACCACCGCTTCCGAGATTACCGCAGATGGATTTTGCAAAAAAGGAGCGTTCCCATGACTCTATGTTCGCGATAATCTATGCAAGCGTGGTGTCCACTTTGAGAAAATTTTGAGTTGAGAGGCGTCTTTTTGCACAAATGCAATCGGTAATGAAAACTACTGCTTTATGTGTAATATGCTTTATGGTTAATATGCTTTATGTGTAATATGCTTTATGTGTAATATGCTTTATGTGTAATAGACGTATTTTGTATGAAATGGAAGTAGCAAATGACAATGCAGTTGATGTTAAGTGGTCACTGCTGCCCATAGACTCTATAACCAACGCTATATAGTACAGAAATCCTATCTAATGTCAGCCTCAGATACGTTACTAATTCCTGGAGATTAAATTGGAATGCCAATATTGTTTTTATGTTAGAAGAGTAGCAAACGAGCGTACTGATCATCTGATGTTGGATGGTCACTGTAGCCCATGGACACCAATATCAAACCTCAAACAGTATTGAAGCCTGACGGGTACGGTTCGTACGTAACGTCACTACTCTTGAGGACTAAGGTGGTCGCGTCGCTTGTTAGTGTACCCGACAGCCACACCTCTCAAAGCGAGATACAGGACTTTACGGCGGATTGTAAGGGTGGTAGTAACTCCGCTGTGGCGTAACCAGCAGCCTAAATAGGCGTGAACCTAAGGCGGCAAATAGGGGGTCGAATTTTTTTTAAGAAAACATACCCAAAATTTACGATAATTTTAGAAATATACTCAACAACTATTTCTTGTGCAATTTCAAAGAAACTGTTTGACTATAAAAATAATCTTGTAGCTAACACTTTTAGAGGTAAGGGGTGACAAAAATTTAAGAGCCTATATTTAGAAAGCGTGTATATGCGTGTATAAGCGTGTATATGCAGTCATCAGTTCCACCGCAGTCAAAACACACTGCTACTTATGATAAGTGTCATCATAGCAAAATAAGTTTAACGCTTTCTACACTCATAGCCTCACACTATCCTACAGGATTCCCCATGCACAAATACAAACACGAATACACAAACACCCAGATCCAGATCATAAATCTAAACTAATGTACATGCCTGCTTGGCCGGGATCGAACCCGGAACCCTCTGCATATCAGACCGGTATGATGATCACTACGCCATGGGTCGTCCAATTATTGTACGCGAATAAACTTTACTTAACATTTCTTTGTCATTTCACGCCGTCATCAAACTACAATAAAGGGGAGTGACCCAAATGCTGGGTAATTTGGTCAAATGGGCAAAACTACAGGCCTAGTGTAGCAGTTCAGTCAAAATTACTCCTCGAATCGACGTAATTTGAATCAAAAGGTTCAGTAGGTCAAAACATACCTCTGCCGCCCTTAAGCTATAATGCCTTTACATACCAAAACAACTTTTAGGCTTATGGACAAAAATAGAGGGTAATTTTTAAAAAAATGTTCTACTTAATAACTAAACGACATATGCAAGAGTTTGATATCAAATATAGATCTAATAGTGCACTTTCAAATAATGAAACTTTAGATTATGAATAAGGGCATTTTAGTTGGAGGACGGCACCCAATGCAAAACCAGATTCAATCTTAATCCAAGAAGATCTTGCTAGTTTTAAAGTTCAAGATATCCATTATTCCCTAAGTGTAGATGTCCGGTTGGATTTCTTTTAAAGCCTAGAATTGTTATCAGATTCGTCTCATTATTTGTTACTAACATAGGGTAAAGGGTACACTCAGTAGTAACCCTAATGTGAATCGATTACAATAATTCTTAGAAAATTATATTGTATTAAAATTTTATGGGCGTTGTCTGAATTAAATAAATTATTATTATTTTAATTTGTGTGTCAATAGAAACCAACATGCGGACAATACTACATATATATTATTAACATCAAATAAATATTAAAGGTTGCCTACATTTCTTCAAAAAAAACAAATGAATAACAAGAAATTCGGAGCAAATCGAAAGTGAAATTATCGTCACTTATTTTAGGATACGCGTATAACGTCGGTCCAAACATGAAATATACCAATCGCATCATTACCACGAAGAGTCGGCTGGATGTAGTAACAGCGGGACATTAATTTGAAATCCAAACAAAGACTTGAATGTTTCGTGGTAATCTTTCGTGCACATTTCAATACATTATCCTATAAAATGAAATACATTTCTCTATTGCGATATTACGTGTCCAATTCGAGCCTAAATTGACGCGAGATTAATTTCGGCGTACAATAGAAGCAATGAAACGTATACAATTATAGTTGTCGTTGTACAAATAACTCTGAGTTGGGACACGTCGGAGATCGTGACAGAATGCGCCTGCGCTCCGTTTTACTGCATTTGTAGTGATGGGTTCGTATCATTATCGATATTTTACACACTTTTTTTTTAAATTGTATACTTCAGCATCATCATCATCGTCATTATCAACCTATTAATGTCCTGCTACAGGGCACGGGATTCCTATCAGAATGAGAAAGGTAAGGCCATAGTTTACGCTAGCTGAGTGCGGATTGGTAGACTAAGTATCTTAATACGTTGACTGCGGCGGCTAATATTCGAAACAATCCATCCGTGCGGCGCGCAACACAACAGGTGTGTTTCAGAACGGCGGCACACTCTGTATGCGTGCGAGCCGCACGGGTGGCGCGGACAATAAAACATGACAGGTGCGTTCGTCGCAGTCAAAGTGTTAAATGCATACTAATGAGAACGGACACTTTTTGTTCCAAATAGACAGGCATTTTTGCATTAATATGTAATAATATATAATATTAGTACGGATAAAGCTTTATAATTAATCATATCTGTAAAGAAGATTGAAAAAGGATTGTGATTTTAAATAACAAAATCTGCTACGAATTTAAAAATTACTCAACTACTCGTGAAACTTTAAACAAAATTACGTGGTCAATAATAATATAGTCATACTTACATAAACATAAAGTAAGGTTCGATACGTTCTTGATACTATAATATAAATTTAAGTTACATAAACTAAACTAAAAAATTTATACAATATAATTATTACCTATAAATTAAATAAACTAGGATCGCCCAATGGTCGAAATTTGACCACAATATCTCAAAATTACCCTTAAAATTAACCGCATAAAAAAAACATTACCGATGCCCATACATTTTATATGGGAAAATCACCTTACTCTAACGTCTCTCACCTGCGATCCACTGTACGTATCGCGTTGAAATATATATTCGATAAATCTGCATTGTAATACAAAAAAAAAAGTAGCATCACAATACATTGAAAGATTGACACTCAAAAAATCGTACGTCACGGCGACCCACTGCGTATTAATATATAGGTTAGCCAGACCACTGCCTTGCCGAAGTTTACCCAAGACTCTGGCATCACCACCTCACTGGATAGCAAAATATATTTATTTGTATCTAAAATTTATATTCTAAATATAATCTATCAAGAACTTATTAGATTACTTTATGTTTACATATCGGTTCCTATATAAACAAAAATATCACTTGACTAAAAAATTAAATTAAATTTTCGATTGCGCACATCACTAGTATCAATGAAATTACATCAACATAGCGCACGCCGCTCGAATCCAAACTAGCGGCTTACGTTCACTACATTGTGTACCTTCAGAGAAATACTGTTTGAATAGAATTGAATAGATATACTCTTTATTGTACTCCAATAAGCATATTACAAAAGGGTTTTTTTTATGTCATGCAATATATTGGAGTTCGTATCATTTTTATAATTATTATGGAAAACAAGAAAATAGGGACATCATTAGGATTTGCGGTTTTTGAATTGCCTATATTTCGCAAATCGTAACGACGTCTAAATTCATTGCGACATTGTAGGCAATTCACAAACCGGCAAATCGTGAATACTCGTTACATAATATAAGAAATGTATGATTTCCGCGATAATATTAGCTTAAAATCAAGAAAATAGGGCACAAGAGAGAGATATTACAAAAATTAAAATTACAAAAATTAAAATATAAGCGCACTGAGTTTCATATCGGGTCTTCTCATTTGATAGGGCCGATAGGCCTGTAGATACAAAATAAATGCATTTCATTTCATTAAATTAAATTTTACAGAGAATTATTTTGTCGTTAAACATTGACCAGTAACAAAATTAATATTTGAATCATCTATATTCATTTTGTCCTTAACTTACATGTTGAGAAGGTGAATATATAAATAGATAATTACCATTTACAGTTAAAAAAAAATAAACC
>DWKL01004132.1:0-10853 GCA_018249415.1 Phareas burnsi
AATAATTTAAGCATATATATATATACACATACATACACTTCAACACACAGACGCATACATATATATATATATATATATATTAAAAAGGGCTTATTACAAATTTATGTATAATATTTGTGATATATGTATTAATTAGAGATTAATTAATACATATGTATATAATATTAATTTGTGATCAGTATATGCCGTCAATTATATACTAACAAAACCTTAAGAACCCCAAAACATAAGGTCTCAAAAGGTTTTGAAGAAAGCAATCACTGACCTGTCCGTAGCAGACCTCCGCGAAAGAATACATGACACATACGAGGGTGAAAGCGTTAAATGAAATCCATATTCACAAACACACAAAATAATGTTATATTGGAAATGTATATTATTCGTAACTACGCATATAAAGACAAATATCATGGCTAAATGACGCGTTCATTATTGCCCTGCGTATAATAACCGTTATATTGTTTATAGCGAAACATTAGCAATTCAGGCGAGAGACAGAGGGAGAGGTAGAGCGAGAGAGAGAGAGACAGAAAGAGAGAGGAGTGAGAGAGAAAGAGAGAGGAGTGAGAGAGAGAGGGAGAAAGAGAGAGAGAGAGCGACTCAGGCGTACATCGAAACATTTTTACGTAATAGACGGAGCAATCGAGTACAATACAAACCACCAGCCACCAACTATGAAAGTAGACACTGCCGCTTATGGACATCTGTAATCCACGCCAAAGCTCGAAGTCCTAATTTCCAACTTATAATCAGGGATGTTCCTACCCCTTATAGGTGGTAAAACTATAGTTCGTCCGGGAAGGTACCACCGCCGCCTTTATAATACGCCGTGTAGCAATTGTGTTTCAGTTGAAGAGGTGTGGTTAGTGGAGGCACTTACAGCGACAAGATCATCGTAGTCCTCAGTTTATGGGCTGTAGCGACCGCTTAACGTCAGGTGGCCTGCCCGCTCTATAGTTTGATCGGGCATGTACCACACACTTCAACGTGAGGCGACCATCTTAGTAGACCATCAGGTGTAGTGACGCATCTACGTACGATTTCAGATAGAACTTTAATTTTGTTTGAGGTTAGGTGTGGGTGTCCATGGGCTGCAAGGGCCACTTAACTGCACGCTCGTTTGCTACTCTTCAAACATAAAGAAAGATTATATTACCTACAAAGCAATAATCATTTATTAAAACAGCTTATATAATATCTTCTGTGGGTTACTCATAACATGGCGCCTGCTACGGACAGGCGGTGATAATAACATAATCATTATCTTTCTTAAGTAGCAGGAAGTATTTTATCTGTGATTATTTTACTAAGTGGCTCCTACCCATTTCATGTCTCCTGCTTACTGCTCCCATTTCATTTCATGTCCTGCTACTAGTGCTGGTGGGCACGGTTATCTTCCCGAAACTGGGGAAAGTCTAGAGCATACACCACGCTGCTCCAACGCAGATTGGTGGAGATACCGGTTAGTGGCCAACCCGTGTTTAATGTTTTCAAACCGCCCACAAGGCCTTCGACAAGGGTTAACGACTGCTATCTAATGATAACAACCGGGACCGACGTCTTTATGTGTCCTTCAAAGCACGGAAGCGCGCATGAAATTTAGAGAATAACGGTCACCCATCAACTTCCGACCGCGCCCGACGTTGCTTAACTTCGTTGATCGGTTGCGATCTACTCAAGCCGCTGGGCGCCGCGCGCTTCATTGTACTAAATATCTTTACTAGTACTAAGTACTAAATATTAATTACTACAATTACTTAACAAAAAATTACGTTCCCGGACGAACTATAGTTCTACTGGATTTATCGTGCGTGTGTAGGAACATCAGTCCATTGATTAAAAAAATTAAAACTAGTATAATGTCATAATTATTGTTGCTATGTAGGTAATATAAACTTTGTTTGAATCTCTGTTCATGAATTAAAAAATAAGTGAAGGGTCCATCTCACCTCAAGTAATCTAATGGTTCAAATTTTCATTAACTATCATTTCACTTTTAGTTCACAACGCATAAACAGTTCACTTTATTTTTCGTCTCATTATTTCTTTATCGGAAAGTATCCATATTATAAGAATATCTTTAAAACACGAAAATGTTAACGAAATTAAAAAATTATAACACGTAATTAAATAGACCAGTGATGGTTAATTTAAAAATCAGGAATCGGCGCTAACAGTCTTTCAACAATGTGTGAATTATCGGAAAATCGTAGCTCTCACTTCGTCATATTGCACTAAAACCAGGACTATTCAAATTTTAAATCGTCATAAACGCACCAAATAACAAACGAACACCAGAACTATTCAATAGTGTCATTATCTAGCTCGAATAGATCGTTATGTAGGCAAAACGCGCCGTAACAAATCCGACGTTCTCTCTCTCCTCGGTTTCATAAACACCTGTTCAATACACCCCGAGCCTCCGCGTGACCTTGCCGGGGGACGGGGGGTCGGGGGACGGCAGGGGGTCGCCCACGCGTGTGCCTCCCGAATCCCAGCGCACGCCTACACTGAAACCTAGATACTATCAGATAGGAACGCTGCGAAGTTTTCAGCCAACTATTATTATTCACGGAATTAATATTTGTCTATACATACATTATACGTCAAAGGAAAACATCGAGAGGAAACATATATATTTATGAGTTCTCTAGAAAGTTCTCTAAGGTCGTTGGGTCTACCAATCCGCACTTGGCCAGTGTGGGCTACTATGGCCCTACCCTTCGCATTGTGAGACATGAAATGGGACGGTAGGTTGGTGATGATATTGATACTTTATATAACATCTAGTCGTGGCGGCAATTTTCGATTATGAGAATTCTAATAAGAAAAATTGTTAAGTTTCCTGAACTGAAAAATATATTATTTATTACACTGTGCTAATAATTGCATTAAAGTTCGTTAACGGGTTTTTTATAGTTTTTACTAAATCCCGCTTTAGATTTAAATACTTAGGTACATAAGTATTATTTTATTTTTCAAAGTTAAGATTTTAAATCAATTATACGATCTTCAAGCGATAAGAGGATTAAAATATCCTACAACGCAACAAAATAACTATAATCTTTATGAATTGTTACAGAATTCAATTTAAAAATTGATTTTAAAATTGTTATATTTTAAAATTTAAATATACTCCGGAACGATCCCCGTAGCGCAACGCTTACAATACCGGTGTTACACTCACACAATATAATAAGTTATACTCAGAGGGCTCTGGGTACGATTCCCGGCCAAGCACACATCTAAATGACGAATTTAGATTTCTGTTCTGGGTCTGGGTGTTTGTGTATCCGTCTTTACAAGTATCCAAGGCATATATCACAAGGTATCCTAGTGTGGGTCTAAGTATAAAAATCATTATAAATCGTAGTTATGTGTGTGACATGCCTAAGACGAAATACAATATACATAGGATTAATATAGTTAGACAAGACAAAGGTGATTGGTGATAGATCAGTACCGGCCTATCTGTTGCTACGTATGTCTATGTCTATAGTTATTATATCCCTCCTTTGTTTACTGAACCTGATGCATTCGTGTCACAGTAGGTACGTACCAATCCATTAGCGTTTTCAGTTTTCAGCTCGTACACTATATGTTTAAGGCTATGTTTGTGGCCGGAACGCGGAGGTATCAATTAATCAAAATTGTTTTCCTGTAATGTGGGCTGATGGGTACTTTGTATGCATGTATTGGCGTTGTTAGTGGGACCTTAAAATGACAACAAAGTCATGATGTTACCAAAGTTTTAGGTTTCATTTCAATCTTTTAAAATGCGCATCATTTTTTTAGAAATTTGAAAAAAGAATTATCTTTATGCGTTTTTACATGTTAGTGGGGGAACGGATTTCGGCTTGCCATAACATTAAGCAATGATAGCGGTAAGTTGCGACCTCTCACAATGGCTTTTCAGAGTTCGAATCTCAGGGCTCAGGAATAAAACATCTGTTTTTTTGTACTTATACGCTTATTAGAAATTGATTATCACTTTAACGGTGAACGAAAGCATAGTGAGGAAACCGACACGGCTGAGACTTTTTATAATGTTCTCGAAGGTATGTGAAGACTATTAATCCGCAATTCGCCAGCGTGGTGGGTTATGGCCTAATGCTTCTTTTCTGACAGGAGTCACGTATCTCGCAGTCGGATAGTTTTTTTTATTTGAAAAGTAGCATACGAGCATGCAGGCCATCAGATGTTAAGTGGTCACTGCAGCCCATGGACGTCCACATCCAACCTCAAACAGGATTGAAATTCTATTTGAGGTCAAACGTAGAAGCGTTACTACTCCTGATGATTAAGATGGTCACCTCGCTGTAAATGTGCCCGGCAACCGCACCTCTCCAACTGAATCACAAAAATTGCTTCACGGCGGATTACGAGGGCGGCGGTGGTAATTGCCCGGACAAACTATATTTCTACCACCTATAGAAAAAATTAATGTTGATCATTAAAGCTGGAATAATAAAGGTGTAAACAGACTGATCACGTCATAATAAATAATCACCGTCGCTTCTGGATATTTTCCAAAGAGATTCAATATAAGTTATATAAATGTCTTTGATATTTTCAACAGTATTAGTATGTATATCGTATTTCAACAGTTGCTTATATATCGAGATGCAATAATATGGTTGTTGCCAATTGGAAGAGGATATTTGTCTGTAAATACATACCTTTTACGGCAGGTGATAACCCTAGAAGAATTCACCCTGGATAATGAAAGGAAGCATCGAAAAGGTTTACCAATTAACCCGCTAAGACTAGGTTTCAGACTGAAGAGACGCGTTCGGAATTTTGTAGGAGATAGCGGGGAATGAACATATTTATGCTATAACTCTTTGGAAATGAATCGATTTAAAGTATTCTTTGCTTTTTAACACCGTTTGGCGGTTGTTCTAGTTTGAAGAGTATGGTAAAGTAGAGACAATAATGTAAGTATTTTAACTTATTGATCGACCTACGGTGGAACTACTGTTCTGGAGTCGGTGACGAGACCATGGGCAGCAGTGGCTATTTCAGGTCGGATGGGTTACATGCTCGTTTCCTGCTTCTATCATCATAAACCCATTACTGTCCACTGCAGCACGGATCTCCTGTCAGGGTGAAAAGAGTTAGCCCACAGTCCACCACGCTGACTAAGTGCGGATTGATAGACTTTGCACACCTTCGAGAACTTTCAGATTGCTCTACGCGTGTAAGATTTCCTTACGATATTATCATTTATCATTAAAGCAAACCAATTTACTTCTAATACGCGTGGTACACCGAAAAATTAGAGGTGCGTGCAGATTTGAAGCCAATGCCCCAGTTGTGAGAGGTCATCTTACGACTGGACCGAAGGCTGCTCAATCACATTACATATGCATGTGAATGAGCAGCCTTTAGTGTAATGACGCATTTCACGTTGGGTACGTGCATTGTACACCACGCTGACCAAGTGCCAATTGATAGACTTTGCACACCTTCGAGAACTTTAAGTGTAAGGTTTCCTTAAGATATTTGCATTTATCGTTAAAGCAAAAGCTTGCGGGTAGTCATGAATCGAGTGTTAACAAGATTGATAGTGTCAGGTGTGCTTCGAAATCCAATCGGTTTTCGGTGAAATTAATTATTTATTTGTATGAAAATGAAGCGTCGATTGTTGAGTGCATTTGTAAACACTGGTTAGTATTGTAAGCGTCGATATTCATACAATTGAGGACGAATTTTTTTTTATGTTTGTAAAGTAGCAAACAAGCATGCAGGCCACTTGATGTTAAGTGGTTATTACAGCCCACGGACGCGCACAGCCAACCCCAAACCAAACTGACGTTCCGTTTGAGGTCGTACATGGATGCGTCTTTACTCCTGAGGAATATGATGGTCGCCTCGCTATATGTGTGCCTGGCAACTGCACTTCTCCAACCGAAACACAACAATTGCTTTACAGCGGATTATGAGGGCGGCGGTGGTACTTCCCCAGACGAACGATTGTTCTACCACCTATTAAGTGCCTTTTAGTTCTTTGAAAATTGCTTTTTATACTGTTAACAAGAATTTTTCAATAATTATTTCTTTTTAATTTATGAATGTCGTTCATTTTCTTATAATAAATATAAGAAAATTGTTATGTCGTATGAATCGTACGGAGTTAGTCCGTTTTGATGCATGCAAGTGTAAGTTGGTGACGCAGTCTTGGCCAGTTACGTGACCTAACCTTCCCGTGACAAGGTATCTACTTGGCTAAGTTATATTATTAGGTTAACTCTGTTTTATTGAAAATGATCTACATGTAACATATCTGATTTCTAAACATTTCTAATTCTTTAGCACTGAATGATGGCCACAATGTACGCACAAAAATAATTAAAATCGTATTATGAGATTACTTTCGCAATACGAATAAAAGAGATAATAGGTGGTAGAACTGTAGTTAGTAACAATTCAATCGGGGAGGTACCACCACCTCCCTCACAATCCGATGGGATGTAATTTTTGTGATTCTGTTAGAGAGGTGTGGATGTCGGGTAAACTAACAGAGAGGCGACCATCTTAGTCCTCCGGAGCTGTAACTTACGTACGACCTCAGATAGGAATTAAGTCCTGTTTGAGGTTAGATAAATGCATCTATGGATTGCAGCGACCACTTGACATCAAGTGGTCTGCAAGCTCGTTTGCTACTCTTCAAACATAAAAAAAATATTTAAATATTTATTTTACTTTGTTTCGGGGTGTCTATGTTGTAGATCCCTACATGCATCATATTGACCTTCAGTGCCACATCATTCATTAATCATTTTATTCTGGGTCGTCAATCATTTTCATTAAACGACATTCACCATACTTTACACATGCATGAACGTTTAATGTTTAACGCATTAAGTACGTTTTAAATACTACCATTAATGGGCTTAAAGTAGTTTGCACCGAATATTGAACTTATCAAATTGAAGTAAAGTTACCGTCATTGTACTAAGTTAGATGTGGACTATCTTAAATATAAACCGAAGGTGACCCACTCCATATGTTTTTGTGGGTGAAAAGTGTCAAACGAGCGTGAGACCCACCTGATATTAAGTACTTATCACAGACCATGACACCCACATTTAACCCCAAATAGGATTGAAGTCCTATCTGAGGTCGTACGTAAATGCGGGCTACTACTGAGGACTAAGATGGTGCCTCGCTTGTAAATATACGATACAACCACATAAAACGAATCGAACAAACTTAACTGTTTTAAGCGGCTTCAAAGATTTATATATTTTTATTCCCGGATTCCGTATTCCCGGAACGCTATGATATGGGGCTCTTCAAAACAGGTGCTAAAAGAGCTCTACTTCAAAGCCGGCGATGCATTGGCGACTCCTCTGGTGTTGCAGGTGTCCATAGGCGACGGTGACCACTTTCTATCAGGTGGCCCGTGTGCCTTATCGCTAGGTTAAGATATAAAAAAAAAAATTAAATGTAAAGAAAACTTTGTACTCCTTTTAAGTATATTGCGCGCCCGGAAGATTGTAAGATTTAGCGTAGTGAAAGTTGATATGGAAAAGGAGTTCAGAAACCTTTAATTTATATAAAATATGTGTTACAAATGTATTAAATAAAATAAAATAAAACCTTAATTGTTTACCTTCAAACTGTCAACGTCAAGCACATAATAATGAAATCTGTGGTCAAACAGTCGCGCGGAGTAGAGATTGGCGCCAAAGAATCTTGAAATGTCAGATTGAACGAGTTTCGAGCTGGCCATTTTGTTACATCCGTCAAAGCAAAGGAGGTTTTTTTTATTTTATATAAAAATGCCATGATTATAAGACTATACTATTTAGTAAAAGAACCTCAATATAATTCAAACTGAAACATTTAATAAATTACAGACTAATTTCGACCAGTCATTGTCATAATTGGTCGCCGTGTTAACAAAATGTTAATATGGCGGATATTCTAAATATATCTATGACTCCAACCCTGTTTATGTCCCACTACTGGGCACGGGTCTCGCCCCACAACTAGGGCAGGCCTAGAGCATATATCTATAATATTTGTTAAAGTATAATGCTTATTATTGTGTAGCTACTTAATGTGTAGGTACATTATAGTAGGCTGTGATTGAAAGAATGGGAAATGCGAGTGCGGCCCTGAAAAGTCGACGGGTGTAACCTAGGTATGACCCTGTAACTGAGCGCTATGACGCAACCGATGTAGGGTGGAATGTAAAGCAACATTTTGTGCTATATTATAATGTACACTATATAAAGCTATATGAAGCGCGCTTAGATGAGTGATAGCCTAGTGGTTAGGATTCCGGCCGTTCACTTTGGGGTCCGGGGTTCAAATCCTCCGCGCACCTCTGATTTTTCGAAGGTATATGCGAATTAGAAATTAATTATCACTTGCTTAGTCGGTGAAGGAAGATATTGGGAGGAAACCGCACCGTACCGTACTACTACCGTATGAGAGTGCTTTGAAAATTTCTCGAAAGTGTGTGAAGTCTACCCATCATCAAACCATTATTGTCCTACAGTTGAGGACGGGTTTCACTCAGAATGAAAATAGTTAGGCCATAGTCCACCATGCCGGCCAAGCGCGGTTTGGTAGACTTCTCACATCTTTGAGAACTTTATAATTAACTCTCAGATGTATAGGTTTCCTTACGATGTTTTTCTTCGCCGTTAAAGCAAGTGATAATTAATTTCTAATACGCACATAACTTCGAAAAATCAGAGATGCGCACGGTATTTGAGCCCCGGACACCAAGCGGCAGAATCCGGAATCTAAACCACTATGCCATCACTGCTTGACGTTTTCATACATTAACCGGAATTATTAGATAACATTTGATTATATACATGACTGAATAAAACTCGGCATTATTTCTACGTTTACAGAAACAGGCCAAAATCGATCAAAATGGTTTGACGCACATAAGCATTGTACTGCCTTCACAGCAGTTTATATATATATACATTTTTCCCATTGTTTAAATGAGAAATCAGGTAAAATTGTGATTAGTGTTGCCACCCAAGACAATCGTCGCACACTGACATCCTCACTTGCGAATACATAATGCTATCTTTCAGTATTCGCGCAAATCAACCCTTATAGGTGGTAGAACTATAGTAAGCCGATCAGATACCACCGCCGCCATCCGCCGTGAAGCGATTCTTAATTAGTGTTTCGGTTGAAGAGGTGTGGTTGCCGGGTATATTTACAGCGAGGTGACCGTCTTAGCCTTCAGGAGTAGTCACGCATATACGTGCGACCTCAGATAGGACTTCTGTCCTATTTGAGGGTAGATGTGGGTGTTCATGGACTGCAATAACTATATAACATCATGAGAAGAGTACGCACGCTTCTTTGCAACACTTCTCATATAAAAAATAATCAGACGCTAGGACGTTCGTTTACGGCTTCTAACTATATAAAGCTGGACTCTCAGTTTTGCAAATCAGTCAAGAATAATAATCCCTCAATGATATGTGTAATTGCAAATTATCTACAATTTTCTATAAGATTATTTGCAAGATATCAAAAAAGAAAACAGATTTTCGAAACGTCAAAACGGACGATCTTGAGAGAATTTAACGAAGATAAAATCAATTACAAAGACTATTTTGTTCCTAATATAAATAATAAATTTGTTCCAAAAATAATTATGGCTATGACCATTTGACATCGCACCAGCTTCGTGACCAGAAAATGACCAGGTGAAATATAAATTAATTTAGTAATAATATAGTATTGTGGCTCAATACATGTAGATTGAACTTGCAATTAGACAATTGCAAGTTCAATCTACATGTAATGGCGTAGCGGTCATCTTACCGTTTTGACAGAGAGGTCCAGGTTCGATTCCGCATCCGAATAATCATCATCGTCATCATCATGAATGATTATCATCATCCGCATCAGAATCCGAAAGATGAATTTCTTTTCTGGGTCTGGGTGTTTGTGTACATGTCCGTGTGCATGGCATCATCGACATAGACATTCTAGTGTGGTACTGTGAGTGGTAAAAGCGTCATTACCGGGCGTTATTATTAGTTTCAGTGCATCGTGAAATATACATTCAACTTTGAACTTTGTCACTGGAGAGTAAATGGATGTAGGTACAGTCATGCATTTCCCGTGGGCGTGCGTTTGTTCCGAGCACTATTCCGGTACCATTGATTTATGTAGCGATTTGTTTCCCTTCGAAACGCAATTTTAAGCGTCTGTAGTTCTGATGGTTTGTGACATTCAGAACCCAAATCTTTTTCTTGTTCGCGATCCGTCAGGTAACGCGAAGCGCCGTCAGCGCTTTATTATCACATCACTGTCCCACTGTTGGGCTTCTTTCAGAATCACAAGGATTTAGACCGTAAGAGGCGAGGACAATGGCATAAATATGAATATGGCATATTTTATAAAATTGAAGACTACCAAATGAGCGCATCGTTTGGTACTCTGCATATATTATAAAAAAAGATACATTTTAAATAAAACAGATACTGGATACACTGACAGACAAACGAATACTGGTAATATTTATTTATATATAAAAAAAATAAAGCTGCTTATCATCTCATTAGTATTCGAAAGGATTAAAAGGAAAACTCTTAGAATAATACGTTCGTCAAAATATTGATTTATTCTATCAAATGGCGAATGAATAAAGTGACTAGTAGTTTTTGCGTGGGCGTCTCTCTTTTATTTAACACATTGACTGCGGCAAACGCACCTGTCCCGTTTTACTGTCCGCGCCACCCGTGCGTCTCGCACGCATACGGTGTGCACCGCCGTACTGGAACACGCCTATAGCGTTACGCGCCGCACGGCTGGATCGTTTCGAATATTAGCGCCGCAGTCAACGTGTTAAATGGTAG